>JAMXBB010000012.1:88157504-88352701 GCA_024138015.1 Lumnitzera littorea
TGCTTTTATCTTTCATCCATCAATCACTTCATCTTACACTCTACTATTCAACCCTTAATGCTTACATCATCAACAGTTGCAATTGTTGACTTTTGTGCATGCTACAAGATAACAAAATCAAACTTACTAAACACACTTTCCACTCCATTTCCAACCGGCCACTCTTTCTCCCATTACTCTCACTTTCAATTTCATTTTCACTTCTTTTTCTCTCACTTTGAAACCAACTCAAAAGAGGAAACAACCAAGCCCACCAAAATCTTACACTTTGCACCACTTTCAAGCTCCAATCTTCATGACATTCAACTTCTTCTTGTGTCTTTCTTTTTCCAACATTCAAAGCTCCTTTAGGATCCATAGGACATCCTTCAAAGGACTACAACTCAAGTTTCCAAAAGGGTGCAAGAAGGAGGAAGTAAGATAAAGAGCTTAGATGGAACCTTAGTGCACAACTACCATATCTTTGCTTTATGGACGAGTAAGTGTTCTTTGTGTTTGTAGTTTAGTATTCATGTTAGGAGGCCATGATTTCTTGAAGAAATGAGTATAATCATAACTTGATAAAACATTTAAGACTACCCTAAGAAACAAACTCATGAAACCCTTACATGAAAAGTGAATTATGAGCATGTAAAGTTAATGTTTTGTAGAGATACTTGTTTAACACTTTGAATAGAAGATTTTAAGTTGAGAAAATCTTGAAATGAGAACTTGAATGAAGAAGAAGCATGCTAGACATGAGGGTTTATAAGTCATTTGGATGTTATTTTCACTTTTATTGAGTTAAACATACTAAAATCTAAACTTAGGTAAAAGAAAAATCTATCACATGAAGTTTTATGAGCAAACCAACTTTATAAGACATGAACTATGGTATGGGAGATATGATAAATGTGAGATCGTCTATTTTCATGTAAAGTATAAGCCAAATAATCATCTCATGGAAAAGAAAGTCAAGTTAAGATTTGAATACAATTAGCTTTAGTTCATAATCTAACACCTAAACTTATGGAAATGATGAAACAAGTTAAAAAACCAAGTTGGAAGCCCTCATATTCAAACCGACCAGATCTGGAACTTTGCTAAAAGACACTTAAAAATGTGATAAAAGTAAGTAAGCAAAGTGAAAAGACCAATCAAGGCAAGTACGATAAGTATATTAAGCCTAAAACTCAAAACCGAGCATAATCCAAAATAAGCCTCAAATGCCAAGTTTCACCCACCTTAAGTTTCTGACCAGCAACTTAGCATAATAATAAAAGTTGTTTTAATACTCTCAAGACTTCCATAAGACACCCCCTAAGCTCAAGAAAGTGACTATCTTTGATTTAGATAAAAAAATAAGCCCATTTGATAACTTAAACCCATTTAAGAGCCCAAGAAGTAGTTGTTAACCTTAGGAGTATAAATTAAAGTTGTGAATTTGATCTTAAGGAGTATTTTGAACCTAGAATGAGATCTTAAGCCAAAGCCCAATGGATTCCCAAGTTACCAAAAAGCTTATTAACCAAACAAAGCTCAAAAGGGCTCCAAATCATGAGGACCACTACTGTTCTAACCTATGAACAGATTTACATGCCTCATTTCGAAAATATAACCTCACCATATTAAAGTACACTCGAAAACTATGAAGATTGACTATAAGATCATAAAAATTGGATTTAAAACGAGAAAGTTATATGCGATTGAACTTTAAGTAAGAAACCGTAAAAAATACGAAAACTAGTCAAAAGTATAACTTAAGGAGTTCTAACTTAGTTTTCTTAGTTTTATTTCAAATCCTTATAATATTATGATTGCAATGTCTGTGAGGCCCAGCGTCTGGATGACCTACCCTTGGACCACTTTGATTGACCTGCATGGCAGAGTGAGTGAATTCTCGATGACTCTTTACTTGATTTTGCTTGTAAAATAGATACACCTAAACTTATATATACATAAATTGGATGCTTGTGAGATACGGGAAGTGCATGGGTATGAATTTGTGATTGTATGTTATGGCTTGTTAATCACGTAACAATGGAAATTGTTTGTGATAATTCATACATGCGATTGTATGGAATGAAACTGTCTAATCACCATGAAAAACCGGATTAATCACTTATATGATTAAAAAATTCAATGAATCATACATTCCCCATAATTGCATTCAGATAACACCGATTATCGCTTCATGCAAAAGATGAGAAGAGACTCATAGGAGGAGGGCCTCTTACAAGATTAGATACTAGCTATGTCATCATTTTATTGAGTCTCTATCCTAAGCTGACGAGCTTACTAGGTATCGAGAGACGCCAACCATTGGCAAGGGGCCATGTCTTGTGGCTTCTACTTAGAACTTGTGTTTGTAGATTGCGGAGGCTACCATACCACTAGACTTGGGATTTTGAAAATATAATTTGTTGTTCAAGAAAAAAGGTATATATATATATATGGTTTTGTTTTGACTTAAGCACAATAGTGCAAATGAAATAAAACCCAAGGTCTAGAATTCAAATTTTGGTTTAGGTCAATTAATTATCTCCAAACCCCAACTATAGGGGGCATAATTCTAAGTTGTATGTAGTTCCTAGGCCATTGCATGCGTTGTTTAGCATACCAATTATTCATGTATTCCTATAATTGTGCATCTAATAAATTTTTGTGTATGCAGAAACATTTGAGAAATGTCTTGAGAATTTGGCAACAGTTTTAAAACATTGTAAGGAGACTCACCTAGTGCTTATTTGGGAAAAATACCACTTCATGGTATAAGAAGGAATTATATTAAGACATAAAATTTCCAACCAAGGAATAAAGGTGGATAAAGCAAAGGTGGAATTGATTGGTTAGCTACCTCCACCAACTAATGTGAAGAGAATTCAAAGTTTTCTTAGTCATGTGAGGTTCTATCATTGATTTATCAAGGATTTCTCGAAATTTTCAAAACCACTATGTACTTTACTAGCAAAAGATGTGCCTTTGGATTTCAACTCCGACTGTAAGAATGCATTTGAGATATTAAAGGAAAAATTAGTGATAGCACCAATCATAGTGGCTGTTGACTAGATGCTACCATTTGAGCTCATGTGTGATGCAAGTGACATTGCTGTCAATGCAATCTTGGGACAAAGGAAAAACAAAGTTTTCTAAACAATTTACTATGCAAGCAAGATGCTCAATGATGCTAAAAAAAAAAATTATGCAACCACTGAAAAGGAACTACTAGCAGTAGTATCCTGATATAATAAGTTTCAATCATACTTAATAGGGTCTAAGGTTATAATATATATTGACCATGCAACTTTAAAGTATCTATTGAATAAACTAAATGCTAAACAAAGGATTATTTGCTATGTCCTCCTACTACAAGAATTTGATTTGCACATCAAGGACAAGAGAGGTAATGAGAACCCAGTAGTAGATCATTTGTCACAAATCATCACTAGTGAAAGTGACCAACCTATTCATGAAAGCTTTCCAAATGAGCAACTATACATGATTGGTTCAACTCAATTACTCTAATATGCAGACATAGCCAATTATTTGGGTAGAGGGATTAAGCCCTATTGTTTAGATTACAATCAACAAAGAAAATTTCTAAAGGAGGTGCAAAACTGTTTCTAAGAAGAACCATATCTGTTCAAGTGTTATGCAGAACAAGTGATCAGGCGTTATATAACCACCACAAAAGCATAGGACATTATTACTTACTATCATGTAGAGCTTATAGAGGGGTATTTTGGAGCATATCATATAGTAACAAAGATCTTGTAGTGTGGTTTTTACTAGCCTAGTATTTTTACTGACTACAACAAGCACATTATGCATTGCTCAAGATGTCAAAGAATAGGGAGTATATCAAAGCAAAATGAAATGCCACAACAAGGGATTCTTATCATTAAGATTTTTTATGTTTAGGTAATAAACTTCATGGGGCTATTCCCCTCATCAATGTTTAATAAATACATTATGGTAACAGTAAACTATGTTTCAAAGTGGGAAATGCAGCCGTCATACATACTAACAATTCTTAGAATGTCCTCAAGTTTCTTAAGAGAAACATCTTCACACATTTTAGGGTGACAAGGGCTATAATAAATGATACAAGAACACATTTTTGTAACATCAAGTTGATAGTTTATTAGCCAAGTACATGGTTAAACACAAGGTAGCATCACCATATCATCTTTAGATAAGTGGACAAGTTGAATTATCAAATCGAGAATTGAAGCAAATTTTGGAAAAAACTATCAACATCTCCAAGAAGGATTAGGCTTCAAAACTGGATTGTGCATTATGGGCTTATAGAAAAGCTTACAAAAACCCCCATAAGGAAGTCCCCCTATTGAATGGTTTAGGGAAAGCATGTCATCTCCTAGCTAAAATCGAGCATAAAGCCTATTGGGCAATTAAATTCCTGAACATCGATAAAAATTTAGCAAGTTACCATTGGATGATACAGTTGAGGGAACTAGAAGAGTTTAGGAAGGAAGCCTTCGAGAATGCTCGAATCTATAAAGAGAAAACGAAGAGGTGGCATGACAAGAAAAAACAGAATTTTCAAGTAAGATAGAAGGTTCTCTTGTATAATGTTCAATTAAGGTTGTTTCCTAGTAAACTTCGTTTGAAGTGGACAAGGCCATACACAATTACAAGAATACTCCCTCATGGAGCAATTGAGATTGAAGCAAAAGAAAGAGAAACTTTTAGAGTAAACAGGCACATGCTACAACCCTTTTATGAAACAAAAGGAATTGAACCAGTGAAAAGAATTGCCTATTTGGAAGACTTACCATGAGTAATATCGAAAAGCTAGGCTAATGGCTTAAAAACAAGTGCTTAGCGGGATGTAACCTAACCCACAATCTTTACTCTATAGTTTTATTTAAGTTTATGACTAATCATTTTCAATTTCAAGTTTTTTAGTTATGTCTCTTTTAATGTTATGTAAGCACCTGTGAATCAATAAAGGAAATGTTGAATCCATTGATTTAAAGATATCATCAATGAATTCTGAAGGGATTTAAGAAATTCGGAACACACCAAGAAACCAAGGGACTTCTATTCTAACTTTCTCTTTTACTTTCCATTGTTTGTGCACTGAATTATGAGATATATGAATTTGAATTAAAGTTGGGGGTAGGAAAGTTAGACCTAAACATTGAAGTTATGTGATTCTGAATAAGCTTCAATGATTTAATTGAATTCTTGATATTGTTATCCCTTCTGTGCACCAATAAGATAGTTTCTTTTTGAAAAGTTGGGTCCATTTTCCTTTATACTCTGTACCTTAATCTTTGAGTATGTTATCATTTACGAAAGTTTGCACGAAAGAAAGTAGAAAGAAGTGATCAAAGCTTTATTATGAAAGAAGTCCCTTATGAATAAGTTGTGAACATTTCTCAAAACTTTGTAATCAATTCATGCCATATTTGCTTTGTTTAGTTATGCTCAATTTAGGTATGGTTTAGAGATTTCGAGTTAGGGAAATGTTTTGATTGGGTGTTACATTTTTGTGTTTTCAAAAGTTGACCTGTATATATATACCATTCATTTGAGGAATCAAGTGGTTTGTTAATGTTATGTTAACCAAAATAGGAACGGGATTTCATCTAAACATTCCTTGATCAATATAAAATGAATTCCCAAAAAGAAAAGAAAAGTTGAAAAGAAAAAAACAATCGGATCAAGAAAAGACATTACATATCAAAAGTATGACCCCATCATAAAAAGAAAATGTAGTCAAAAAAAGAAAAGAAAAGAAAATAGAAAGAAATAGAAAAAGTGAAAATTGAAATCTAAAAAGAGAATAAGGGCAAAGTGTGAAAGTTATTCCAAGTCAAGAAGGCGAAGTAAGGTACGATTCAGTGGTTACTCTCTATTTACATGGCATTAGCATACTTAAGAGACCAATAAGGAAGAAGTATATATGATGGCTAACCAAATAAACACGGAGATCTTTCACTTAATCTGAAATATTAAACTTGACTTTAAATTTCACAAACCTAGCCTAAATGGGAAGTTAACTTTTCTAAGCATTGATTCCCGAATTAATTACATGGTCTTTGATTTATGTGCATTTGATTTGGAAAAAGTGGAACAATTTCAATATCACTTCTAGAGGTTTTTGCACTATATCAAGAGCATGCAAAGTTTAAGCCTTCCATGTATAACATACTTACAATTACACTCAAGCATAAAGGAAATGCACACTTGATTTTTAAACTTACTTGAGGATAAGCAAGGTTCTAAAGTTGGGGTATGATCGCAACTCAAAATGTACGATTTTTCCAACTTTAAAACCTACATTTGTTCATAAATTCTTACAAAGTTTAGTTAATTTTTTATGAAATTGGAGTTTATGCACAAAATGAACCAACTAGTGAAAAATTGTTAAAAATGCATGGAAGAGTGTTTTTTTTTTTAATGAATTTAATACATTTTATATCATACATATAGGTGCATAAGGGCTACCATGGTCTTAATAAGTCTTACTAGTTGATCAAGGAGGCCAATGTAAAGGGCATTGGTAAATTTGGCCTTACCACCGTTTGATTGTTATACCTTGAAGCATCAGGGATGATGCGACTTATTAATCAACCAATCGTTAGAGAGAGTGGTGGCATGAATAGAATGTATGGCGATGGAATCAACTATACCAAGTGATTGATAAGTTCAGTACTGATCGATTGATAGAAGAAATTAAGGTTTAGGTTTTTTAACTAAAACCCTAATCTTCTTAAATGCTGCGTTCCATTCAACATAGAGACGACCTGTAGCTAACACGTATCTACCAATCAATCGGCAACTTAAATCTATGTATACTTACATTTGTAGCTAGCATTGCAAGCCGCAATTAGGTTTTACATTTCTTAGTATAGATTTACAAGCTTCTTGTTTGATTTACTGTTCCATTGCCTTATTTATGACATTTAGAGATTGTTTTTATGATTTTGATGCACATTAATGTTAGTTTAATAACTATTGACTAAAGTTTCTTCATATAATCTCTTGTTCATTTGTTTCCACCATCTTTACTTATTCATTCATGAAGTATTTTATTATTTTTCCCATATTTTATTACTACCATTATTGATATTATGTGTGGCTAAGTAGATTTTAGTAGGTTTGTGAATATGTGGATATTGTAAATGATGTAACCTTGTAGTTATGATTTGGATATCAATGTTTAAATGGGATTTTTATCATTAGTATTGCATCTAGGCTCTTTAAGGTGCTTTTTTATGAAATTTTCAATGGATTTCCTTATAATTATGAGACTAAGAGGAGATTAGTCTTAGGAAGTGCCCTTGAGAGTTTATGGGGTTACATGATTATGAGACCGAGAGGAGATTAGTTGTGTAATTCCTAATTTAAGTCATCGAGTCAATGGAATATTGGTAATGGGTTCTTACACTTATAAGACTTAGAGGAGATTAGGTGCTCCCTATTGAATTCATAATGCATTATGCGATCTTAGTGAGTTAAGATAGGTTATAAGACTAAGAGGAGATTGACTCCCTAATTTATAGGATTGGATTACTTAACTCATGATAGGAATTAAGTAACTTAGTTATTCGTATAGGGAAATGAGACCAATAGGAGATTTTTTGCTACATAGGTGCCCTACCTAGGATCGAACTCGAGTAAGTTCCATCAAAACCCAATTAAAAACCATTCCTAATATCTTAATGACATATCTTTATCGCTGCTTCGGAAACATGTCATAAGCCTACACCTTTAGAATTTGTGTTTATTGTTAAATTTCATTCTCATTTAGTTATATTTATTTTAAACTCACTACTTCTTATTCAATTAGCCTAGATTAAAGTAACGGGTTAAAATTTGTTACTTAACCAAACCCTTTTCCCTAAGGAAATGAGTTAATGAATATTCACTAGTTTTATTACTACAAACAATTCGGCTCACTGGTTAATTAAGAGATTGATACTACTTTAAAATTTCTATTTATAAAGTATCTTCAAATCAATTAGTTTTTATTTAGTATTTGTGTCGTCTCGTCACATGATTAGGGAGAATATATGTTTACCTTATAAATTACACTAGGGTTTTCTTAAATCCCCCTAGGGTTTTCTTAAATTCTTTCTATGGAGTGATTTAACTAGAGGAGAGGAAGGAACTTATAACTTAGGAAAGTCAAAAGCCTTAATTTTGACTAATCCTACTTTGAGGCTAATCCGTTATGTTTTAGCCAAAGGATTTATGAGTAGAGGAAATAGCCAAGGGGTCATAAATGAAAGAGATTTATTGTACCTGTATAACATCACTAATATACAACTCATCAACTTAGTTGTTAAGATGGCTTGGTTCCTTAGAAACCAAGCTATGATGGGCGTTTTAAGTATATTTTTGTAAGTCCCTTCATTACTCACCTAGTGACAAATTTTCCCAACCTTTGCAATGTACCTCGCATACAAGCATTAGATCCTCTTGTTCCCCTCACCTATGATGCAATCAAAGCTATGCAATTGCCTCCATCACTTGAAGATCTTCCTGAGCCAACTGGTAAGGCTACTTCCTCATCCTCACAATAGCAATGTAGCTGATCTTCTTCAATAATTAGAGTAATCAAGAAATTTATGAGAAAAATACTGATGAAGTAGAGGATTTTAATGCATAAGGTAAACCATACTCTAAAAAGACAGGATTCAATCATGGTACTCTTATAGATGCAACTACCATCATGACCTCATATGCTAAAGCTTGACTTAGACGAAGAGTTAGATGGAGAGTATAAGATTAAAGAGGAAGATGAAGATGAAGACAACGAGTGATCTTATCTTTTCAATTTTTATTTTAAAGATTCGATTTCATATTTTTCTATTTTGGATAACTATAATAACTAACATATATACTATTGCTTTTTTCTTCTTAGATAACTGTTTTTACTTTCTATGTTTATAAGTTTTATAGGAGACTAATATATGGTAATTGAATTAGTTATCATTTTATTTAGTTTAACTTTTTGTTTTTCTTTTCTTAGTTAGTTCATTTTTAATGCGAAGAAAACTTCGTACTCGTAATTGATTGATGCAACTCAGCTTTAGAATTCACATTTTTCAAGATTAATGCTAAAAACTAGAGATGTCTTGGTTCCTTTTCCTTTGTTATTTTTATTTTTCTATGCACTTGAACTTTGATTTGTATTGTCTTATGTACATTGGGAACAATGTATAACTTATGATAGAGATCAAGGACCAATCACTTGCTCTCAATCCCAAGGGCTTTCTCAAATGGTTCGTCGAGTTGTCCGAGGTAAGTTAAGCGCTAAGCAATAGTGTTTTCTCTAATCCAATCTACCGAGCTACTTCGCTCTCCATACCATCCAGGAAGCTGCCAAGGTGATCAACCAACCTATGGATTTGACCCCTCCGCAACATCCTATTCCAAGTGCCAAATCAAGAAAATAGCTATCTTTAAAGTGTTGGGGCCGATCTGACTACTGCCAAGAGCCAACCATTCGAAGCTGACCCAAATGTGAGCCATCCCTGAACTAACCCTTATCTAACCCTAGGAATCAAAGTGTCGAATTGTCAATGCCGACTAGACTTGATCAAAAGGCCCACCCCTACTCGGCTCACAATGTTATCAGGACCGCAAACTGAGTAAAACGAGTGCGCACTGTCCTTTTTAACATCAAACGCACATACACTATCCTTTCTAATAGAAGATGTTCTTTTTGCACAATTTCATGCTTCCCCTATAAATTATTCTCCTTTTTGTTAGATAAGTAAGGATCCATTTCTGTAATTTAGGACTTATCCTAACTGGGTACTATAAATACTCCCATATTGTAATAGCTAAAAGAAGAATCATATAGAGAGAAGACATTAAACTTTTATTCCCTCTTGAGTTAAGTGTCTATCTACTTACTCTTAAGCTACTGTTATCTAGCCTATTGAGCGTAAATTAGTGGTAAGTGACCTCCGACTATACTTGTGCATCGTATCAAGTGTAACCTGAGCTCCTGTAAGGCATTAGTGCATCATATCCACCGTTGGTGTACAGGAACCCTTGTTCACCCTTAACTATCATTTACTTTTTGAGCCATCTTACGGCCCAAACTCTCCCTTTTTATTTACGCATGATATTGGGTTCGTGTGTTCATTCACAAATCCATATCATCTTAGTATTAAAGCTTGGCTACGTTCGAAGCTAGATTCTGTTATTGTATTCTTTGAGTGGTTTGTTATTGCTCTCATAAGATAATGATCCTATTGTTATCCTTGGAGTTTAGTAGTTGATAAGTGTTATGTGCTCTATTTTCCCCTATTTTCGATATGCAAAACAGAGTATGGTTAGCTATTCATTTATTGTGTAGTTGTTGTAGTGATTGGAGTATCAATTATTAGCCTCCAAGTGATATTATTAGACATCAATTTTTGTGAAGTAACCATCAATGTCAGACTTAAGTGTTCATGGAACTTTGGGAAACCAAGAAAGTGGTACTCGATATGGCCAAAGGTAAGAAGGAAACTTTACACCTCAGTCAGTAGGTGACTACTTAGATAGGCTTACTGACTCGGTCGCTAGTTTAGTGATTATTATCCAAGAAGACAAGTAGTAAGCTAAGAATAGCCCTACTAGAGAATGTAAGCAGCAAAGGCAAGGTGATGGTCAGTTTAGCTGAGTTAACACCACAGATCGACCACCCCGAGCTGAATGAATTGGTAGGGATATGAGACGAAGGCTAGTGCTTAAAGAGATTGAGGAAGAAGTAGAAGGAGACGACGAAGCAAAAGAGTACTTACATTGGGTAGATGGGATTGAAAAGTAGTTTGAATGCTACAACATGCCCGATAATGTAAAGGTTAGACTTGCTGTGTTGGAATTCACTGGCTATGCCACCTTATGGTGGAAAAATTTGCGAGCTACCTGAAGAAGGGAAGGAGAACGAGAAATTAGGAGTTAGGATGAAATTAAAAGGGTTATGCGGAGAAGGTTTGTGCTGAGCTATTATTTTCAAGATGCCTTCAAAAGACTGCAAGAGCTTAGACAAGAAGGGTCAATTGTAAACACTTATGTTAAGGAATTCCAAATGTTAATGATTTGAAGTGAAGTCGTAAAACCAAAGGATCGAACTGTATCTCGATTCATCGATGGATTGAAGTATGAGATTAGGGATGTCCTGAAAACCTTGGATATTAGAACTCTTAATGGCGCAATTTGAGCTGCTTAGAGAATAGAAAGGCACCGAACAGGAAGGTTCCAACTGCCAGTTAACCGACTAAGCGGTAATTGAATTGTTTCAAGTAGATCGGTGCAAACGAAACCAAGTAAAGTTATTGAGACCCGACCCGTTCCAGCTATACGAGCCGAAGAGAAGGAAGCCTTAAGGAAGTTCGAGAAGGGCCAGAGTTCAGGGAGGAAGATGAGTGAGATCAAGTGTTTCAAATGCAAAGGATTTGGACACATGGCCACTTAGTGCCCGAACAAGCAAACAATGGTGATCCGAGGCAAGGTGCCGACTATTGAGGTTGACAATACTAATAAAGAAGTAAAAGAGTTGAAAGAGGATAGATAGACCAAATTATTCAAGGAGGAAGTTATCTACAACAAAGAAGACAACTTTATGCTAGCCACTTTAGTATTGAGAAGGTAAATGAATCACTATGCCCGCTGATTGTTGACAGTGAGAGTTGCACCAATGCAACCTCTACATTTATGGTCTAGTAGTTGAAATTACCAACCAAACCCTACCCAAAACCTTACAAGCTTCATTGGCTTAGTGATAAGGGAGCACTACAGGTGAACAAGTAGGTATTTATGCTGATCTGTATTGGCAAGTATCGAGATGAAGTGTTGTATGATGTGTTGCCTATGAGTGTATCCTACATTCTACTTGGACAACTATAGATATTTAATCGAGCAATTATATATGATAGAAGGAAAAATACATGTTCTGTAGAGCATAAAGGCAGGAGGATAAAATTGAGTCCTATGACTACCAAACAAGTAAAGGTCATGTAGTCCTAACTTAGTCGAACCCTAAAGAAGGAGGCTTTAGTGATGACCCAAGCCGAATAGAAAAAGGAGATGGAGTGCAAAGGACCAACCTATTTGCTTGTCTGAAGAGTTATGGAGATGAGATTCGAAGAGGAGCTGCATGTTGAGGTCAAAACCTTACTAGAGGAATTTACCGACCTATTTCTAAAGGAACTACTGAAAGGTCTACCCCTAATATGAAGCATTAAGCATGTGATCGACCTACAATCAAGAGTCACGTTATCGAATAAGCCTACCTATAGGCTAAATCTTGAACAAGCTGTTGAGCTATAGAAGCAAGTAAACGAGCTAATGGAGAAGGGGTATGTGTGTGATTCCCTTAGCCCCTATACCATTCTAGCCTTGTTAGTGCCAAAGAAAGATGGTTCTTAGAGGATGTGTATAGATAGCCAAACAATAAATCAAATCACCATCAAGTACAAGTATCCTATACCTAAGCTTAATGACATGCTAGATGAATTAAGTAAAGCAAGAGTGTTCTCCAAAATCAACCTTAAATCTAGATACCATCAAATTCAAATACGTAAGGGTGATGAGTGGAAGATCGCATTCAAGATACAAAACAGTTTATATGAATGGTTTATAATGACATTTGGACTATCCAACACGCCAGGTACATTTATGCACCTAATGAATCACGTACTCTAAGAATTAATAGGAAGCACATTTATGCCCCAACCTAGAGATTCACCAAGAGCATCTCTGAAGAGTCTTTACGAAACTCTAAGTTGAACAACTCTACACCAATCTGAAGAAGTGTGACTTTTTCCAATCTAAGGTGATCTTCTTAGGGTTTGTTATGAGTAGAGGTAGTAGCTGAGTTGATGAGAGAAAACAAGAGTGATCATAGAATGGCCTAAGCCTACCTGTTCTGCAAAAATGAGAAGTTTCCATGACCTAACATCTTTCTATTGCAGATTTATAAAGAATTTTAATATGATTGTGGCCCCATCTACTAAACTGTCAAAGAGGAGCATTAAATTCAAATGGGGAAAGAAAAAGAAGAGGAGTTTTGAGGAGGTAAAAGTGAGGCTAACTACAACCCCTATCTTAGTTTTGCTAAGCTTTAACAAAGTGCTCAAAGGAAGTGCGATGCATTGGACTAAGCATAAGTGCTATGTTGATGCAAGAAAGCCGACCTATTGCTTACTTTAACAAGAAACTTCGTAGAGCTACACTCAACTATTTTATCTATGGCAAGGAGTTCTACCCTTTAATTTAAGTCCTAATGATATGACAACACTATCTACTACCTAAGGAATTTGTGATCTACACCGATCGTGAATACGTAAGATATTTAAAGAGCTAACCTAAGTTATCCCAGAGGCAAGCCAAATGGATCGAGTTTATGGAAGGTTTTTCTTATATCATAAAATACAAGAATGGAAGAAACAATGTAGTGGCCAACTCCTTATCGAGATGACATACCCTCCTGATCGAGCTGGCTACTTGGTTTGTCAACCATAAAGAATTTATATGTTGAGGATCTACACTTTGGTCTTATCTATGCCCGATGTAAGGAAGGAAGGACATTAGATGACTATCACAAGGAAGATGGATACTTATTCAGGAAGATGCAACTATGCATCCTGACCTATTTTACTAGAGAACTGTTAGTGTACGAAGTGCTTAGAAGAAGATTGAAAGGATACTTTGGCTAGTGCTGAACCTATGAAGTACTACTTGTGAGATTCTTTTGGTTAAAAATGATGAGAGACGTGCTGTCCGTATTAAAGAAGTATGTGACCTGCCAAAAGGCAAAGAGCCAAGCTGAGTAAGGACATTATCTATCCTTGCCCATCCCAACTAAACCATATTCTGAGATGAGTATGGACTTCATATTAAGATTGCCAAAGACATTCCGAGAAGGACTCCATCATGGTGGTTGTTGATTGATTCAGCAAGATAGCATATTTCGTGCCCTACTCTAAAACTAATGACGCTTCGGATATCTCTTTTCTTTTCTTGTAGGAAGTAATCAAGCTTCACGGAGTTCCCAAAACCATTGCCTCGAACTAGAACCATTGCCTCAAACCGGGACCCAAAGTTCATGAGCTACTTTTAGACGACGCTTTAGAGGTGAATGGGAACCAAGCTATTATACAGCATATCCTACCACTTACAGACCGATGGATAGATCGACGTTGTCAACAGAACTATGGGAACTTTGCTGTGGGTTGTTATTGGATAAAATATGACCAATTGGGATCTATTCTTGATAATCATTGAGTTTGCCTACAATAGGACTGCCCACAGCGTAACAAGCATGTCTCTATTTAGAGTTGCCTATAGGTTTAACCCTGAGCTCCCGATAGACCAAGCACCCCAATTAAAGCTTAATGATGACAGGCCAGCCGTTAAAAGAGTTGAGGCCATCAAAGCCATGCACCAGAAGGTCGTAGAACAATTGAGTTGAGCTAATACTAAGCTCAAGAAGTAATGTCGAAGATAAAGGAAGAGAGAATTTTAGCCAGGTGATTGGGTTTGGATACATCTCAACAAGAAACAATTCCCAAACTTGAGGAAGAGTAAATTGTCTCCCAAAGCCGGCAGACCTTTCAAAGTGCTTGAAAAGATCAATCCTAATGCCTATAGGATTGAATTACCTAAAGGATATGGAGTCTCAAACTCCTTTAACATTGCTGATCTCTAACCTTACACTCTTAAGGATGAGCAACCTAAAGTTGAACTAGATATGATCCCAAATCTCAAACAACCCAGAGGGGATGATAGGGATCAAGGACCAATCACTCACTCCTAAGCCCAAGGGCTTTCCTAGATGGTCTGCCAAGCTGTCTGAAGTATGTTAAGCGCCAAAGAGCAATGTTTACCCCAATCCAATATGTTGAGCTACTTCGTTCTCCACACCATCTAGAAAGCTACCGAAGTGATCAATCGACTTGTAGATCCAACCACTCTACAACACCCTAGTCCAAGTACTGAATTAGGAAAACAGCTATCTCCACAATGCAAAGGCCAATCTAACAACTACCAGTAGCTAACCATCCGAAGCCAACCCGAATGTAAGCTATCCTCAAACCAACCTTTGTCCAGCCATAGCAATCAGAGTATCGAACAGCTAATGCTAACCAAACCTGATCAAAAGGCTCACCCCTGCTCGACTCATAATGTTATCAAGACTGCAGACTAAGTAAAACGAGCATATACTATCCTTTCTAACATCCATACTGTCTTTTCTGATAAAGGATGCTCTTTTTGCATGATTTCATGCTTCCCTTGTAAATTATTCTTCTTTTTGTTTAAAAACTAGGGATCCATTTCTGTAATTTTTTATAATTTGTACTTACCCTAACTGGGTACTACAAATACTCCCATATTGTAATAGTCGAAAGAAGAATCATACAAAGAGAATATACTAAACTTTTATTTACTCTTGAGTTAAGTGTCCTTCTGCTTACTCTTAAGTTACTCATATCTAGCCCAATGAGCATACACTAGTGGCGAGTGATCTTTAGCCATACTTATACGTCATATCAAGTATAACCCGAGCTCATGTGAGGCATTGGTGCACATGAACCCTTGCTTACCCTCAACTATCATTTCCTTTTCATGCCATCTTGTAGCTCGAACCCATCCTTTTTATCTATGCATGATATTGGGTTTGTTTATTCATCTGCGAATTCGTATCAACTTAAGTATAAGGGGAAAGATAGATGATGTATATTAAAAATTAGATATACACTTAAGCCTTTGAAAATTTTTCTTAAAAAAAATTTAGAAATTTGCACCCCCTATATATAAAAGCAAGCAAAAAAAAAAAAAAAGACAAATTTCTCCTAATCTTCTATAAATTTAGAAAACTTTGCTGAATTTAAATGATTAAATCTTTATGATTTAGAGTTTCCTATCTCTTAAGCTTAGTGTTAAGCCCTTTTTCGGTTTTTCTTAATTTAATCTATATTAAGCCTAGCATGCTTAATATAAATTACTCGATATTAAATTAAGGAAATATTTTTCTTTAAAACATGTTTTGAAAAAAATATTTTAAAAAATTGGAGTTGCCAACCAGTTAAATTGGTAAAAAAAAATGAAATTAGGGTTAAATTAGGGTTTTTAGGTAGAAAAACCCTAATTTAACCGCTAGTCTACGTATTTTCTAAAAAAAAATTTAGAAAAATTAACTAGAAAAACTAAATTTGAGGGCTAACTTATTAAAAATAAGTCGCCATGTAAAAATAAAAAAATCAATTAATGAGTTTTATTTTTATATTTTTTTCTACAAACACTAAAATATAAACAAATATGCAAAAAATAACTAAAATGAATTTTTTATTATGAATTTTTCAAGAAAAAGGGAAAAAAATTTTAATTTTTCATACGGTTACCCTAAAGGTGCCTAATATGTACTAATTGAGATTAAACTAACGTAGTTTTTTTACAAAATATTTAGTGAATAAATTATTTTTATTTTTGAAAATTGAGCCAAATATAAGTTTATTTAACCATTTATTTTTTAAAAAAAAACCTAAAAAATCTAATTTCATGAATCTAGGTAAACCCTAATTAACTAAATCATTTTGAAGAACTTCGGTTGAGATATTTTATTTATTTAAAAAAATCACTATGTATTAAAAGATATCTTTTCTAAATCCTATATATAAGATTTACTAAGATACAATCTAGACAGATATCTTTTTTAAACCCCAAATGTAAGATACATTGAAGATACAATCTAAATACATATTTTTCCTAAATCCTAGATGTAAGATACGTATCTTGGAGAAAAGATATATTATTTTTGAAAAAAAAGCAATTTTACTAAAAAATGTATTTGAGCTAAATTTAAAAATTGAGATTATCTAAAAAAAAAAAACAAGCAATATGAAAATAATAAAAAATTGCACTTAAAAAAATAAATTAGTAAAAATAATTGAATTAACTAATAAAATAAATAAAATAAAACTTTTTATTTTTTTACCTAAACGAATCAAGTGATCATGTACATTGTGCTTACATCGTATTGATTGTAGACTTTAACGTGTATGTATAGTTTATCAGTGATCGTGGACTTCAATGTATGTGTTTGTGCTTTGTGTCAACATGTGTAGCAGTTATGGACGTTCAGCTTATGTTAGGCGATGTGGTGTATGGCTTGTATTTGTGCTATGTGTGCTGCATAAGAATCAGACGAACAATGTGTGTGTTGGTGCAATGATTAGGTGCTGTACAGGATAAGGATGTACGGCAAGGTGAACGTGTTAATAATCATGTAATGGTGTGTACGTTTAAGTAAATATGCAAATGTTGTGGCATGCGTACGAATTGTTGAATGCTACAATATATGGCAATGCAAATGTTCTATGTTTGATTGTGTGTGCTACGTAACAGGGATGGCATACAGCTCATAAATGGAGATTGGACTTTAGCGTATGAGTGACTTGTGGTTCGGTAAGGGTATTAGCGTAGCAATATGGAGTGGCAATTGTTGGTTGCTGTTTGGTTCGGGGGTCAGCGTGTATGGAATTGAGAGTAGCAATGGATGTATAAGCTAGATCGAAGTGAAGTGAAGGAGGAAGAGATTATGTATATTGGGCATTCTAAAAAAAAAAAAAAAAAACTCCTAAAGTTCACCGTTGAATTCCTATTTATAATACCCCCAATTGAATCTTTTGTATCTAAAAATATGATAATATAATAACAATTCTTTAAAGATTCAACCTAGCTTCTAAAAACCTTACTTAATTTGGGCTTTCTATTTTTCGAGCCCAATCTAGTCTAATTTAATTTAGTCCAATAACCTACTTAATAAACCCTAAGTCTATTCTAGCCTAATATAAATTAGATAAAAAAAAAATCCACTTTATATTAAACTAAGCTAAAATATTTTAATGAAGCTTGATCTTTTAATGACTTAAGATTTATTAAATTGATCACTCACCATTATCCAATTTGATATTAAACGATCTGACTTGACTCAACTCAATACGATTGACACTATATTTTTTTTTTATTTTTCCTTCTTTTCTTTTAATTTTGATTTTTTTTCAATTATTTTTATTTTTTTTATTTTACATATATTTTTTATTTATTTTTATTTCTAGCTCAATAAAAATAATAAAACAAAAATGGCAAAAATAAGATATTTATAGCTGTCCCTCTTTATAGTGAAACTCGATTAGAACTTCTCTATAAAGATAAAAGAGATACTCATTTTTGCCAAACCCTACTTTGAACTAAATAAAGATTACTGACTTGAATGGTCAATTGAGTTGTGTTTCATCTTGAAGAAAGATATCGACTTGAAAAGCCAATGTAAAGAATAAACAACTCGTCCTAAAAGGATGGGGCAAAGGAATGAAAAACCCATCTTGAGTGGATGAGGTAAGGAATAGGGCTAAGGTTAGAAGGCCTATCTTGAAGGGATAGAGCAAAAGAATTAGGGTGCTTATCTTAGGAAGATGGGGCAAAAAATTTAAGGGGGCCTATCTTAAAAGGATAGGGCAAAAACCATTAGGGATCAAATTAACTTGTTTTGGTTTAGTGAATAATCCGAAGAGGATAGATGTCTTCGAAATTTCAAAAAACACTTGTTTTAGTTTGGTGGATAATTCAAAGAGGATAGATCTCTTTGAAATTTGTTTTAGTTTGGTGAATAATCTGAAGATAATAAATCTCTTCGAGATTCATTTTGATTTGGTGGATAATCCTAAGAGGATAAATCTTTTTGAGATTCGTTTTGATTTAGTGGATAATCCCAAGAGAATAGATCTCTTCGAGATTCATTTTGGTTTGGGGATAGATCTCTTCGAGATTCGTTTTGGTTTAGTGAATAATCCGAAGATGATATATCTCTTTGAGATTCGTTTTGGTTTGGTGAATAATCCGAAGAGGATATATCTCTTCGAGATTTGTTTTGATTTGGTAGATAATAAAAAAAAAAAAAGATCTCTTCAAGATTTTCCAAAAAAAAAAAAAACTCTTTAATTCCCCTAAATATCTCTTTCAAATACTTTGAGGATCATTTTACTTAGGAATGAAGAATTTCACAAAAAACAATCCATCGACCTACCTCATGTTGTCTCTTGATATTCACTCATTTAATTAGTAAAATACCACTAAGGCATTTCCTTTTTTCTTTCTTTTTTTTCTTCTCATTTTCTTTTTTCTTTCTTTTCTCTCTTTTTTCTTTATCTTTATCTTTTTCTTTTTTTTTTTCTTTTTTCTTTCTTGAAATAAGGTCTTCTTCATGATTGAAACCTTTTGCTTAACTATACCATGCTCATGCCTTGATTCTACTTTTATCATCACCAAGTCTCAATTTCTACCTCTCTGTGATTCTTAAAAAGATAAATCTCTTTTCGAAAAACTAGATTAAATCTTTAAGAACATTCGATTTCAATTCATTTAGTAACTTAAACTCATTGGTAAGTGTTTGGTGTTTAAATGTATCAGGCTAAGAATCATGGTATACAAGTGTTTATTGGTGAAGTGTTTGTCAGTCAATAACCATCTAAATTCGAGAACATTCATAGATATCAACTTTACTTGTAAACGATGAAAGATTAATCACAAACAATTCTCAAGAAAAATTAGAATCATTATTGAACTCAGTTTTTCATGGATAATACAACTTGACTGTATCTAAATTCACAAGTCTCCTTAACTCTAAGCCATCCATTTCTATCAACACTAATGCGCCTCCAGATAATACCATTTTCACCACATAAGGGCCTTCATAATTTCATAGTAAATTTGCCCCTAAGGTCTTTTGCATTCGGCAATACTTTTTTCAACACCAAGTTTCCTTCCTTGAAGTACCTCAGGCGTATTATCTTGTTAAAAGCTCAGATCATCCTTTGTTAGTAGCATTGACCATGACATATTTCTGCAAGTCTCCTCTCATCTAGGAGGTTCAAATGCTCCATTCACTTCTTCATCTACTATGCTTCATCAAGCTAAATTTCTATCAATACTCAGAACGAAGGTATTTCTACTTTCACCAATAGTACCGCTTCAATTCCATATACCAATGAATAAGTTGTTGCACCTATAGAGGTTCTAACAGAGGTTCTGTAAGCCATGAGAGCAAAGGGAAGCATCTCATGCTAGTCTCTACAAATGATTGCCATCTTCTCAATGATTCTCTTGATATTCTTATTAGTGGCTTCAACTGCCCCATTCGTCTGAGGTTGATACGAGGTTAAGTTTCTATAATTGATCTTAAACTAATTGCATACTTCAGCCATAAACTTGTTGTTCAAATTTGACCCGTTGTCTATAATAATGGACTCGGGTGCACCATATCTTGCAATGAGATCTCTTTTCAGGAATCTGACCACCATTACTTTGGTCACTAATACATATGACGCTACCTCTATCCACTTGGTAAAATAATCGATTGCGACTAAAATAAATCAGTGCTCGTTTGAAGCTATTGGTAAAATTGGACCGATCATATCTATCCCCCCCATCGAAAAAGGCTAAGGAGCCGACAACACATGTAATTCTTAAAGAAGAGCATTGATTTTATTAGTGTATATCTGATATAAGTGACAGTGCCTCATGTGTCTGATACAATCTGATTCCATTGTCATCCAAAAATATCTCATCCTCATGATATTCCTGGCCAACATGTACCCATTCATATGAAGACCACATACTCCTTCATGCACTTCTTTTATTAATTTATCGGCTTCTTCTTCATCTATATACCTTAGAAATGTTACATCTGGTGATCTTTTGAACAACGTGGCTCCACTTAATAGGAAATGAGTAGCCAATCTCCTTAAAGCTTTTTTGTCTTTTCTATCAACTTCATCAAAGAACTCACCCGTTTGAAGTAACTTTTAGCTATCATAATACCAAGGTTTCTTTGATTCCTTCTCTTCAACTATTAAGCAAAAAACCAATTTTTCCTCCACCTCAATCTTCAAAGGCTGAATTTCTATCCCATCCGTGAATTTTAACATTGATGCTAATGTGGCAAGTGCATCAATAAATTGATTTTGGGTTCTTAGAATGTAAGTGAATGAAATTTCTTGGAATCTTTCAACCAACTTACTTAAATGCCCGTGATAAGGTATCAAATTCTAGTCTTTCGTCTTATATTCTCCTAGGATCTAGAGAATTATAAGAGAAGAATCCCCATACACTTCAAGTCTTTGTATTCTTATGTCTAATGCCATTTTGAGCCCTCTAATGCCATTTTAAGCCCCAAAATGCAGACCTCATATTCTGTTATGTTGTCCGTATATGGAAATGCTAATCTTGCTGCCATAGGGAAATGATTACCTTCAAGTGATACTAATAATGCTCCTATCACATATCTAAACACAATGGGTGTTCCATCAAAATACATTCTCCATTCCAATTTCTCACCACTTAGTTCATTCATCACCATCATATTTTCATCAGGAAACTAAGCTCTTAAACCATCATCTTCAACTTCTAACGGGTATTTTGCTAATTGATCGAGTACCGCTTGCCCTTTGACTAAACTATAACTTACATACCTGATATCAAACTTAGAGAGCAACATCTACCATTTCAATATTCTCCCAATCAATGTCGGCTTTTCAGTTAAATACCTCAATGGATCATATTTTGTCAATAGCTCTACTGTGTAATAGATAGTATACTACTTGAGCCTATGCATCACCTATACTAAGGCACAACAAGTTCTTTTCACCTTTGAGTGTTTTTGCTTGCTTTCTATAAATTTCTTGCTTAAGTAGTATATAGGATGCTCTTTTCTTCCTGTTTCATCTCTTTACCCCAGCATACATCCCATCAATTTAGGAAGGATCATCATGTAAAGAATTAATGTCCGTCCTAGAATAAGAGTGACCAATACTGGAGGATTCATGAGATACTCCTTAATTTCATCAAGTGCATACTCACACTCTTCATCCTATTCTATCACTACATTCTACCTCAAAAGTTTAAATAATTGCTTGCATTTATCGGTTAGTTGTGATACAAACTGAGCAATGTAATTCAACCTCCCTAATAGTCCCCAAACTTCTTTTATAGTCTTCAGTGCAAGCATGTTTAGGATTGCCTTGACTTTATCTAGGTACACTTCGATTCTTTTTCTACTAACTACAAAACCTTATAATTTGCTTGACGTTACTCTAAAGGTGCACTTTCTTGGGTTTAGTTTCAATTGGAACCTTCTCAATTGCTCAAATAGTTTACACAAAACATCAACATGATTCTCACCCTTCTTGGATTTGGCAATCATATCATGTACATAAACTTCAATCTCTCAATGCATCATAACGTGAAATAAGGCAACCATAGTACACTGATAAGTTGCCCCAGCATTCTTCAACCCAAAAGGCATCACGCGATAACAAAACGTTCCCCAAGTGGTAATGAAAATGGTTTTAATTTTATCTTCTTCTGCCATCTTGATCCTATTATATCCCGAGAAACCATCCATGAACGAGAAAAGAAGATTTCCAGGCATGTTTTCCACCAATACATCAATGTGTGGTAAAGGGAAGTTATCTTTAAGTGTCGCCTGGTTTAAATCATAGAAGTTTACACATGCCCTAACTTTCCCATTTTTCTTCAGCATTAGCACTACATTGGCTACCTACTCGGGGTAATCCAACACTTCTATGAACCCAACCTCTAATAATTTCTTCACTTCTTCTTTTATTTTAAGGAGTATATTCGACTTAAACTGCCTAAGCTTTTGCCTTTTCAGTTTAATATCTTCTCCAGTTAACAGCTTGTAAACTACAATTGATGGATCCAAACGAGGCATGTCTTCATAGGACCAAGCAAATATGTCCAAGTATTCTAATAATAATTATGACAACTCTTGTTTCTGATCATCTACTAGATTACCGCTAATTTTCAAGTTTCGCGAATTCTCTTCTATTCTCCAACTAATCATAACTATCAATTCACCAAATATCACTCTGCCCTATTCAAATTGACACCAACTCTCTTGTATTTCACTCGAAGTCTCAATATCATCTTCGACGTCTAACCCAATAAGGCCAAAGGTGATATTAGTACTTTCATCGTTTACAGGGGTGAGATATCCATTATGTTCATCATTTTTATTGGATCTGAAAAAGGCAAAAGGATAACGAATAAATAATGAGGAAGAATTGATAAAAAGAAAGGAACTAATTTTATTGAATGAATTCAAATTGTCTGAAAGAAAAGGCTTAACTAATTGGACCAATTATGAAATCGAATGCTCCTAATTGACTAAATATTGCTTTTCTAAAGAGACCTATTAACGAGAACGAAAAACCAATTGCATAAGGAAACTAGGACACCACTATCCTTCATCTCATCTAGACCGATACTGCATTGTTGGGCTAAATCCTCGAATAAACTGGTTACTTCGAGTGCTTCAACACCAACTGGTATTGGGAATGTTTGACGAATGTCTGGAAAATCCATACGAGCATGGTACAACTAATCTCCTCTCTTCCCTCTAGTTTTGGCCTTCATTTCTTAGATTTCCTCTTCAATGGGCTTATATCCAAGCCCAAATGTTCTAATCTGCTACTTAGGTCATTTTGAGTGACCCCGTACCCGCTGTCTTGACACTTCAATTATGTTGACCTCACAAAAAATCTACAATCCTAGTTCAAATACTTCAGCAATGATCATATTAATTGAGTATCCATAATTCGGTAGAAGGTTATTACCCACGTTAGGAGCAAGAGTCTAAATAAAGTCCAATTGAACCAACTTAGCATCAATGAGATCCTGAATCTTATGTCTAAGTCTTTAGCACTAGTCTGTGGAATGTCCTACTTGCCTCAAATGATAATCACAATGGAGCTCCAAGTTATAGTCCCTCAGTCTCTATCCCTCCTTTAGTATTTCGAATGTCAGGAGATTCTCCTTCCTTAGTCCTGCAAGGACCTGGCTTAAAGGAATGGGGATATGAGTAAACTGTCTCCTTTGTAGGCGGTTATTATGACTCAGATTCAGTAGGGGATTGATCCTCCGGTCATGGCTATCGAAGTTACAAGTTTGATGAGGTTGCCAGTATTGACAACGCTTATAGTAACTTCTTTAGCCTTATCGGAAAATCTCACAGGAGGCATCTTCTTCTCAACTGCTTTAAGATTAAGAAGCCTTCTAGTAGCAATAGCTTCCTCAATTCAGCACCCTAAGGCTACAATTTCTGCAAAGTTAGAAGCAAGGTGTCTTACTAGATGTTGATAAGAGTGTTAATAAAAGCGAAAGTCAAATCCTTTTCGATTAAAGGTAGATTCACCCTCATTACTATGCCCCTCTATCTCTAAGCATATTCCTTAAAGCTTTCGTTGGTCTTCTTTATTCAAGTCCTACATGGAGGGGATCACTTCGATGTTAAACTTATACTAGTTATAGAAAGCCTATGATAATTTATCCTAAGTATCAATTTCGTTCAAGTCTGAATGGGCATACCAAGTTAAGGCGAGCCCAGTCAAACTATCTTAAAAGGTCTGGACCATTACCTTGTCATACTTCATGTGTTTCCTCATTTTTCTAATGTACAACCTATTATAGAGCTTCGAACAACCGGTCCCATAGTATTTCTCAAATTCTGACACCTTAAATCTTTCCAAGAAGTCGTCATCTTCATATGTCAGTAAGTTGATCATTCCCATTTACTCAAGCCCATTAACCATTTCTTGGGTTTTCATTTTCTCTATCAACTTCTACATAAACTTCCTTTCCATCTCTCAATATTTTTCCTTAATCTCCTTCCTCTATATCTCAGCATTAGGAACCAATTCGGCATCTTCTAATTCAGGGGGAAGGGTCCCTTCTACATTCCAATTCAGATTGACTTGAGATCCTTATCTGTCATTAAGAATTCCAATAGCCTGAGTAAGAGCTTGGATTTGTTTAACCATCTTGTTCACGTTTTCTTCCAAAGTTGCGACTTTCAGATCGGGCTTAGTTTAACTGACGTTTCTAATACCCTAAGTTAATATTCTTGCTTTAGAACGAGTGAATATCAAGCTTTTAACTAAGTTTACTTGCTAGGGTACTATCTTCAAAATCTTAAATGAAAACCCAAGTTTTACACATCTTTGTGAACTAAATTTTTTTATTTGTTTTTTGTCCTCTTTTTTTTCTTTTTGTTCCTTTTTTGTTGTTTATTTGTTTGCCTTTTTATTTTTTTATTCATTTTTTATTTAAAAGGTAACTTATCAAGAAAAAAAATGAGCAAAAGACAGCGTAATCAATAAATATTTTCATTTAATGAAGCTACAAATTTATTAATAATGATGAAATCCAACCTATACAATGGACTAAAAGAAAAGAAAAGAAAACTCCTAACTAATTTTTTTAAAAAACTCAAATCTTATATCTATAAAAGTCGACAGATCTAACTAAGACGAGCTTCATCAACTTCTCTCATAAGCCTTCGGACTATAACATCTCTTTCTTGAATCTTACTCTTTAAGAATTGATTTTCTTCCAGCAATCTCTCATTCTCCATCTTTAACTCTTCAATTATTCTTTTGCATTCTTGGAACTGGGCTTTAATTCTGGCCTGTATGGTGTCTCAGTAGGCTTAGTCGGTAAGTGAAAGATATTCTAGCTCTAGCTCATGTTTGAATACATCTGGAGCTTCATACCGTATCTTTCCAATCTTCTCCAACTAATCATAGATGAATTGCTTAGTAGCCCAATATTGTTCAACTTTGCCCCTCAAAGTTCCCACATTGACTATTTTCTTAACTTCCCTCTATTCCCATAACTTTACAAGTTTTGTAAGTCGTTGAATCAAAGTAACCGTAGGTAAACAAAGATCTTGATAACTCAATGTAACGTCTTCCAAGGAATCTCTATATGCTATCCCTTAAAGCGAACCCAGTTGTTTGGTGACATAAGCTAGGAAATATCCTATATAACCCATAATACCAATAAGAGGGACCCCTACATAATCAACACACCCTAGGATGGCTCAAGTACAATTAATCCACCTTGCTATCCAATTAAAATCTACCAACTGCATCTTGCTTATGACCGATACCCATCCTTTAAACTAAGCCTCATCTAATACCTTAAGGTGACGAGCAAAATCGTCAATCAAGTTCATATTTTCAGTCAGGAATGCTCTAAGAAGATTCCCTCCATACCCCTGTGTGTCTAAGAAACCATACAATAAGGATTGTAGGGTTAACCGTGAAGTACTCGTGCCCCTACTTCCTTAAGTAGGTGAGGGTCCTAAATTGTTTTGCCAATAACACTGATATATACGATTTACTAGCTAAGAATTAAGTTACTAACTCAGCTTCCCTATAATGGACTTAACTGAATCTGATGAAAAACAGCACCATCCAGAATACTACTACGATAAAGGCATTTACCCTCTTCTCGGGCCATGATTCATATCCTCTACAAAAGACATGACGATGTTTCTGATAAGCATTTAGGCTTGAAAACCATTCTACTAATCTTAAGATGGTGAGACACTTCTTGCCCTCTAAAGATAAGAACAGCACTAGGGCTACCTTTTTGACTCCTAGCAAGGTCATGAAGGTTTTCTCGAGCTGGACTTTGAGATTTAGGACAATTATGCCTACTTTGAAAGATAGGGCACTAAGCAACTATGAGTATTCTTTTAAAGTGGGCATCAACGCATGTGGGTTAAACTTGAAAGCTGCAGATTTTGGATCCCAATAATAGATAAGGGTTTGAATTAGAAGCCAACAGAGATGGACCCGCATGAGGGATATGACCGACCTAATTTTCTTGCAAATGTGATCTTGCTTAGCAAGTGGAAACTGATTCAACCAATCTTTCAAAATAGCCTCGAAGAAGGAGTACTTATCCAACTAGACCCCATAGATAGGTTGGGGATTAACACTACCCTAACTTTCCATATGTATATTACAAACATGAAATGATGCGATTATTTACAACTAGGCCCTTGAATTTACAATAAAGTTGGATATGATATTAATAATTTTGCAGCTTTTTCAAAAAAAAAATTTAGAAATTACGCAGCCTTTTACTCACTAAGAGATGATAAAAATAAAACACATATAATACAAAAAATAAAATATTCACATAGAAATGAGCATAAAAAAAAGTCAAATAAAAAAAATACAATATGCTACACATGCATATAATTCAATAGGAGTCAGTAATTAATAAATTATAGGAAGTATTATTAATCTACAATCAAAAAGTATCCTTCTATATAAGTAGGTCCAAAATAGGATTTTAAAAAAATGAAACTCGTGAATACTTATATATAAGGATTACTAATTTTTTAATTTCCCCTTTTTATGAAAAAGAAAGCCAAACCAATTGCGAAATAATCAGGCCTTTCCTATAATTTAAAAATAACTACCCATTTTTTGAAAAGAATAATATAAGAAGGTAAGGTTTACGAGTCTTAGGCTCTATAGGTTTAAGGCTTTTCGAAGAAACACCTAGTAAGCTTAAGTGAGCTCGTCTATCACCACTAAATGGGAGTAAATACCCTAGCGACCTGAAAGTTACACAATGATGGCCTGTCCTAAGCTCTTAAAGTGACCCAAGTCCAACCATATCTATGCATTCGAATAATTGTCAATAACGAAAAACCTCTCTTAAATCCCCAGAAAGGGCCCATTAGGCCAGTTTTTTTTCTTAGGACCTATATCACTAAAAACCAGTTAATACAACTATAATACAATAAAAGAAAAAAAATATACAAAAGCCTATCAATTAATTTTTAATTTTTAGATGGCTAGCTCACTAGGCTTCCCTAGTAGAGTTGCCAATTTTGTCGAGCCCTTTTTCGGTTTTCTTAATTTAATCTACATTAAGCCTAGCCCATTTAATATAAATTACTCAACATTAAATTAAGGAAATATTTTTCTTTAAAAAATGTTTTAAAAAAATAATTTTAAAAATATGAGTCGCCAACTAGTTAAACTGATAAAAAATGAAATTAGGGTTTCTAGATGGGAAAATACTAATTAGGCCACTAATTTGTGTATTTTCTAAAAAAAATTTAGAAAAATTAACCAGAAAAACTAAATTCGAAGGCTAACCTATTAAAACTAAGTCGACATGTAAAAATAAAAAAAAAATCAATTAATGGGCTTTATTTTTATATTTTTTCTAGAAATACTAAAATATATACAAATATGTAAAAAATAACTAAAATAAAATTTTTATTATTTTTTATTACAAATTTTTCAAGAAAAAGGAAAAAAGTTTTCTTTTATTTTTTATACGGTTGCCTTGAAAATACCTACATATACGCTAATCGAGATCAAACTAACGTAGTTTTTTTATAAAATATTTAGTAAGTGGATTCTTTTTATTTTTGAAAATCAAGCCAAATATATGTTTATTTAACCATTTATTTTATATGGTTAATTTGTGCTATTTTAGAGATTAATTTAGTCGATTTTGTAATATTTTAATTTTAATCCTTTAAATTTCATTTTTAAGAACTTCGAGAGCATTAGTTTTGATGGCTTTTATCACATTTTGAGCTTAATTTGAATATAAGCATTGATCACAGATTAAAGCATATGAGAACAGAGCAAAGCATAGGGCCCAATGAAGACTATGGTAGGGGACTCATAGTCCCTACACATGTTCCTTATGTCTTATAATTCATCAATTTTCAAGATTTCGCACGAAGTGCATGTATAGGCTATATACCTAGCCTATGGACATGCTATGATGTGTGAATCTTCTATTTTTATTAGGTTTTCTTTATAAACCTAAGCCTATTCTCTATATATAGACACTTAGACTTAGGGTTTTAGAGAGAGTTTCCTTAGGTAGAGTTGTAGAATAAAATTGTATTGGGATCTCTCAAATAATTTCTTCTTTTCGTTAATTTATGTTGTTCTTCTAAATATTCTTAGCAAATTGTTATTAAAATCCAGTTCTTCTTGTAATAACTCCTATTTTAGTTTATGATTTTGTTCTTTGATGATCTATGTAAATGGCCCATTTTTGTCTTTACATAGTTTCAGTTTTAGTTTTGAAAGGGTCCTACTATAAAAAATTATAATAATAATAAAATAAAAAATAAAAAAATTGAAAATGATAGAAAAAAAAGAAAATTCTCAAAAAAAGAAAAATTATAAAGATTTTTTTAGAAAAATAGATTTTGAGAAAATAAAATGTTTTAGGAACAATAGTTTTGGTTTAGCTCATTTCAAGTAGCTTTATTTTAGAGGGTCGCATAGCTTAAGTATAATTTAATTATACTAAATGTCAAGGTATAAACCAACAGCTTAATAGTTAAACACTTAAACATGGCATTAGATCTAGACTTAAGGTCATGGGTTCGAATCTCACTAGGTACACATTTAGATGAATAAAATATTAAGCGTTCTTAAGCTTTCATATCTCCAACTTAGTTCGTTTAATTAGAACTAAGTAATTTATATCTAATTTGATCATTATTCACTGAGAGACACGAAACAAAAGATTCATTTGATCTTGATTCTTATAGAGTGAAAAAGGGATTCCACTGAAAATGTACAAATCCCTTGATAATATCCATAAATAACTTATTTTTGGTAAAAGATGGACATTACCATATGTAAATTCAAGTACATGGTACACATTAGTACTCTTATACATTTCTCCCTTTGAGTTTGAGTAAATATGTTTTCGAATCCTTTCTTTAAAATTTAAAGTTTATATTCCTGTGCGAATCTCAACATTTACTTGTTCAGATTCTACATATTGATTATTTTGAACCAAAAGAAAGCTTTTTAGTGAATAGTGATGTTATGTAGAATATCCTCACTCTCGATAGTTACATACAAGTATAGAGAACATAGAAAGGTATGATGACCATGATGCGTGCGTATAGGATGAATTAAATCCTCATTGAATTTTAATAGGAACAAGAGAGATTCACCAAAGAAGATCCTTCTCCTTCCTTTTTTTGGAAAGAAAAGGTGGATCTACCTTTTGTTTTTTCTTCCATTACGAATTCTTTTTTTATTTGAAAAGATAACAAAAAAAGAGGAAAATCGATCGAGTGTATGAGATCCAAGTCTAATTATAAATCTCATCAAATCTTTTGAATCTAATAGAATTGTGTTTAAATCATTATTGGAGATAACACGAATCTAATACGATAATGTTAAATCCAATGTGATAAAGATTTGTAAGATTCAAATATGATCTTGATCTTTATCAAATTAGATTTGAATTGATACGAAAGATTCGTTTTTAAGCTTTATAAATTGGGATCGCGCCCTATGAAAAAATTATACACTCTAACATAATTCCCTTTGTCCAGCAAGCCTACACTTGAGCACTATTCACCTCTGACTGTCATTACTATGAACCAGTTAAAACATCCTCACTATGACAGCTACCTTTTCGACCTCAAATAGCAATGTCACCTTGCTCACCCACGTACGATACAGCAACACTGATTGACCCAAGAGCTGGTACACTTCCAATCACCATGAAATAGCCCCAATACCACTATCCATAAATCCCTAACCTCTCTCTCTTGCTACTGTCCCATGTCTACGCCCTCAACCACGACCGGCGAACAATAACCAATGTCAAACCAACTCTACGCGAATAGACCAAGCCTATCTCCAAGACACATTAAATCAACCTAACACACAACAATACTGCCTACTGACCAATCGTAACCCCTACGCATTTAACTTTCTTCTTCATTGTATGCTTAATACCACCGTAACCAACAAACCAAACTATAGTGCAGCAGCATCCTTCTCCTAATCGTCTAACACACAACATTCACTTATGTCGACTACACGCTACTATCCAACATTACACTAATCATTAACACAACCACACAATTACGTCTACAATACACACAACACCTTATTCATAGCACCTCAAGCACCGCCCAGTAATCAACAACAAAGCCTGATGCACACACTTAACCGTTGGCTCTAACTTGAAATAGACCGAGTCTAAACCATACCCTTCGCAATCAACGAACAGCGAACTAGAACCCTACTATACGACATCTCCTTCACATAGCCCCAAACATGTTCAAGTAAGTTGCATTGCTTTTTAACTTTTGTTGTTTTGTCCTTTCCTTCCTAGTTTTATTTATTTAGTTTAGTTAATGATATGTTCAGTACTTATTCCTAAGTATATGAAAGAATAAAGACTATTTTAGTTTAGGATATTTTACCTTTCCTAAACTTTATTTTTCAATCATTAGGCACTTAGAATTTCTCACTTAGAAAAATTGTTTTAGTAACAACAAATTAATAAACTTGTTTATTCAAACTAAGGTTTTTATTAGATAGTTTTCTATGAATTGAAACTTATAGTTAGGACCTTTTTAAACATTTTTTCAATAAAACTAAATTGATAAAAATGTAAACTCAATTAGTTTTCAGAAATTAAAAAAAACTAACACGCTAAAGTTGTTGGAAAGAATTACGAACGTTTAATCTCGACTAGCAAGTATGTAGACATCTCCGAGATGACGTAAAAATTTGCAAAAAAAAAAAAACTTAGGTCTTTTTTTTATTTTATCTTATTCTTATTTTTTCTTAAAAATATTTAAAAAGGACAATTTTGAAAAATAAAATCTTATTTCAAAAAAGTGATAGTTGTACCCATTAGAGTTTAATAGGTAGCTCCTGAATTTGAAAATCTCTAGCTTTTATCAAAGATTAGTAGCTAAATTGTAATCAATCTACCAAATTGATTACAATTTCTCTTTTTCCCGACTTTGATAAGGTAGTAAATCCAAAAGTTTTTTTTTAGTAAAAAAGAACTAGAATTTCTTATTTTTCTCTAGTCGAGGATTAATATTAAATTGGTTAAGGTTTAGTATTAGTAAAAAAATGGGAAATGAAATCAAAATAAGAAACTAAAAAATTAGGCTCAACAATCTAATTATACCAATTTTGTTATCATCAATTAGTATTTACTCGAGTTACTATGTTAATGTATGAGTTTGTTGTAGAGACATGAGTCTTACTATAAACAGACAAATGTAATTAGAAAGGATTAGGATTGACTAAACTATTTAACAATTCAATTATTCTGGATTAGAGTAACCTAGGTAGCCAACCTAATACAGGGATGCCGATTCTTAATGCAATCTTATGATACTTTATTTAGAAGCAATTCAAATAGAGAAGGTTTGAGCATTAAAAGGAGGCTAGAGATGTGAGTCCAATCGATTTAGAATCCGAATTCCATAAGAATAGGATTAGGTATCTCCATGGTCTAAGAAATAATTAAGATTGAATGGTTGCATAGAACTATAGAGTAGATAACAAGAATTTACTAAGGATTATGTATTATTTTTCTTGATTGAATTATGCTTGTTTTAGTTTCGTTTTTTTATTTTTATTTAGTCGTGTTCTTATTTATTTTATTGTTCTTATTTTATCATTGTTTTTTATTCATCTTTCCCATTTAATTACAATTATCTCCATATTGTTAAGTTAAATAATTGCAGATTTTGGGGTAAATTTATAATATCTTAGGTTCTTACACACATGAATCCTTGTGGGATCAACACTCAAACTCACGTTCATTTTAACTATACTATAACTTGACTAGGTGTACTTGTTTGACATGCTTAATCAGTAAGTCTCTACATTCTTTACTCTTAGCTTAGGAATTGAAGTTACGTGCTACATAGCAAATATACCAACACCATGGCTAACCACTTGGCCATATTGCATTCTTGATCTCTATTATAGACTTTATACCAGCATAATAGTTGAAGATTAAGCAGATATCCATATGATCCATTATCACATATGTAAGCACACACTTTAAAAACCACCCTAAATTGTTTTGATAGTTTTCAGCCACTACTACAAATCCTAATGGCGTAATGTGATTTACACCACTAACCTCGATCGTATGAGAAACTTATGCTTATGTTTTCTATACAAAAATATACCATCAATGATTATCACAAGCCTATAAAGTGGAAAATAGACAATTGAATAATTTTCTCATGCTACAAGCTTTTGGTTATATATTATAACACAAATAAGGCATAGCATCATACTTATAATGGACAAACACTTCAAGGCATGGTCCAAAAGCCTTAAATACTCTATAAAAAAACACATAGCTTGCAGTGTTGCTTTTTGTCCATTTCTACTCAACCATCATATGTAGATTGGTCTCTTAAGCATATAATAGCTTAGTGAACACTTCATATGACTCATCCCATTTCACATAAACTTATTCAATTACTTTATACTTAGCTTCTTGAACTTTCTCAAAATGTATAGTATACCTAAATTGCTTATAGTTAGTTGCTTACAGATCTTTTATCTTAACACTCAAGGATTCCTATACCTCCATAACGACATAGTAGGACAAGGTGGTAGAGTCCAATTATGGATGGTCCTAGCTAATAGTAAGATCCATACACATCTGTAGACCCTTAAACTTAATGGTCATAAAGTACCTAACTTGTTTTTTTTTTTTATTCCTAGCATGCTCTTAGCCTTCACCTGTAATCTTATCACTATTAGCACATTTTATGGACTAGATTTTCTTCTTTGATTGCACCATTATAAAGTCATGATAATTCATAACATATTGCATTTTCACAGCATGTATCAAATGTCCTTTTTTTCTTTAAAAAAAAAACATAACTCTATATTGAACTCATTATTGAAACTCTAATTACTCATGCTCTTATTGGATTAAATCATATCCATTACCCATATTAGTTGTATAGAAAGACATAGGTTTCGAACTCCCAATCGTATCTACATCTATCAGGAATCCATGTCATAAATCATTCTTCGCACTCAACCCATGTACCTCATTTAGGGTTTGAAGTCAACCTTCACTTCTTCCATTATCAGCATCAAAATCCGTATCATTAAAATCCTCAAATATTTCTTCACATGCTAAGTTATTTTCAATATCTATCTCTCCATTAGTTTCGTTTGCATCTAATGTATTGGTTTCATAGGTACCTTGATTGCCACTTACTTCTTGAGTAATTGGGATAGGTTGAGATTTATAAACCTAGGTTTCAACTTAAAACTCAGTATTATTCTCTTGTCCTACATCAAACTTAGCTGTAGCAAGCATATCAACTTCATGAATTTCAATGTATAACTCAGCACAACCACTAACTCCATTACATCCTTGGTAAGATGCCAACGTTTGTCACACATCATAATCATCACTCATAAGCATAACAAAAAAGTACGCCTACTAGCTCCTACAATGGGATACCTATGGATCAACTCAATGTAGTGGATTATCAAATCAATCTAAATATGATTACATATGATACCTACTAACTACTCATAAGTTATCCCATATGCTTATCATAACATACCCCATTCTCTTCTCCCGTAATATGGCTATAGGTATAGCAAATTACTCACACTTCATCCATCTTCTCACTTATCTACATTTAACATTTATTTGTTAGCAAGTCCAAATTAGTAGCTAACTAACACTTAAAATGACTTTTGAAGAATAATGTAGCTAATGTTTAACTTCTCTGTAATTTCCTTTCACGATAATGAAATTGGAATTTTTGAGTAAAAGCTAAAAACATATTGACATATCATAAGAGTCTTATATAAAGTCCTGGATGATGGATTTCAATACGAAGCTTGAGATAGTGTAATAGCAAACTTATTGCCAACACTTATTACATGTTCATAGGATAGCCTTTTTTAATGTAAATTATACACAATGTGGATGTAATAAATTTTCTAAAAAGTACAAAATGATAAAAAAATCATTTGGATCATTAATGAATTGTTAAAATTAAGCAATTTACTAAGCACAAACTGTAATATAATTAGTGTACATATCTATATAAAATGTCAAAACATAAAATATAATCATGAAAATCACCATCTAAAAAAAGAGCAAGCAATATATTACAAGATTAAGCAATCTAGAGAAGCAAAGTACCTTTATGCGTGCTACCAATTATTATCACAACCTAAACAGCATCGTTGTTATGGTAGATCGCTGTGTTCCATACAAAGATCTACAATCAACCCCCTTGTTTATCATAGACTTTCCATACAATACACAAGACTCCTTTTACTCTATATTAATATCAAGCCCATAAATATGCAATATTGAGCATATTAACTAAGATTTACCATTTAAATACAAAAGTATGAAAGTCAAAGTGTAGATTCATAAAATTCCACAACAAAATATGACAACACATTTAAAATTCTAGAAGAGTTTGCATTAAGAAATTTTAACTATAGAATTAAACTAAATAAAGTAAAGAAATATCCATAAGCCATCATTACAAATTCCCTCTTCACTTACTGAAACACAAAATCTCGTCTCAGCACGAGACTTACTTGGGGAATTCCTCAACCCAGATAGATGAAGAGGTAGTCTTATATCAAAAGAAATCTATTAAGGTTTAAGCTTACGCTTAGTGAGTTAATTCTTTTGCCATGCCATACAAACGATATAATTTAAATACACAATATACAAATGCATGAATACTTAAAATGCTAATCAATACATGCAACAAGCTAAGAACAACATGCAAATTAGAATTATGCCTCCTGTAGTCGAGGTTAAAGATAATTAACCAATACAAGCCATCAACTAAGTTCTAGCACCTAGGTTTTTATTCTAATTGCACCAACATGCTCAAAACAACTCAAACTTATACATAATATAAACAACTTTACTTTTCATGTAGGAAATATACTTTCCTTTTAAAAAATCAAACTCTAAGTCAAAATTCTTAGGTTTAGCAGTGTAGTAGCCCTCGTAGTCCACATCACATACCTTAAGCGAAAGTCACAAGACATGACCCTTCGCTAATAGTTAGGGTCCCATAGTACCTAGTAAGCCCATAAACTCAAAATAGAGACTCAATAATATATAAATGGTATGCCGTTGCCTAATCCCTACAGAAGCCCCCGCTACTGTATGCCCCTTCCTACCTTTCGCTAAGGTAGCAATCGGTATAGTTATGATGCAATCATGAGAGATACATGATTTGCTGAATTCCTTAATTGAATAATTACTTAATCCAATTATCATGGTAATCAAACAAGTTCCTTCCATACAACTATACATAGCTACCATCACAAACACTTCCGATTATTATCTGATTATCAAATCATGGAATTTAATCATAATATCATACACATGCATTTCCCATTTCCCATATGCATTCAATTCCCTTATATAAAATTTAAGTGCATCAAACTACAATAAAAATTAAGCATGAAGTCATTGAGAATCATTCACTCAGCCATAGTGGATCAGTCGTAATAGTCTACAGGTAGATTGTCTCCAATGGTATGGTCCCCTAAATATCACAAATATGATATTATAAGAAATTGAAATAAAATTTGAAGGCTACCTTATAATCTTTCAAGTTACAGTTTTAACTTAGTTTTCTTATTCTTATTAGTTATACTTAAAAGTTCAATCGCGTATAACTTTTTCGTTTTAAATTCGATTTTTATGATCTTAAAGTCGATTTCCATCTTTTCAAGTGTACTTTAACATGGTGTAGTTATATTTTTGAGAAAAGGCACATAAATCTATCCACTAGTCAGAATAGTAGCGGTCCTCAATGTTTAGTGCTCTTTTAGGCTTAGTTTGGTTCTTTGGCTTTTTGTTATCTTAGAAAATTTTTTAAGCTTGGGCTTATGACTTTATTCTAAGCTTAAAACTCTCTTTAAGATCAGATTTCCATCCTTGACGTATGACCTTAGTGCTATTAATACTTTCTTAGATTATTATGTGGGCTTATGGGCTTATTTTTAGTCTAAACTAAAGTTATTGACTTTGTTAGGCTTAGGGAGTTTTGTGTAAGCTTCTTATAGGTTTCAAAACAACCTTTCTTGATTAATTAAAACACTAGTTAGAAATTTGGTGAGGGTTCAAATAGAAGTTCAAAGCTTGTTTTGAAAGTTTTTAGGCTTGGTTTTAAGTTTTAAGCTATATATACTTATTACGCTTGCTTTTGTTTGGTCTTTTCACTTTATTTACTTTGTTGTATCATATTTTTAAGTGACTTTTCTTAAGGTTCCAGATTTGGAAGGTTTAGTTCGAGGGCTTCTAATTTGGTTTTTCAACTTGTTTCATCATTTTCTTAAGTTTAGGTAATGGATCAAGAACCTACACTACTTATATTCTAACTCCAACTTAACTTATCTTCCATGAGGTGATTATTTAGCTTAAGTACTATGTTATAAATCACATACTTATCATAAGTTCTATACTTTAATTTACATCTCAAAAGGTTGATTTCCTCATAGTACATCATGTAATGAATTTTCCATCACCTAAAGTTAGATTTAAGCACATGTAACTTAATAAAAATAAAAAACACCAATGTACTTCTCCTAAAACTTCACGTCTAACATGTTCAACAATCTTCCACATTCACATTTCACGATTTTCTCATTTATAAACTTCTATTCTAAGTATTAAACATGTATCCTACATAATACCAAACTTAATATACTCATATTCCAACTTTCATATAAGAGATTTATAAGCTTATCACCTAAAGTAAACTAGCTATATATTTACCTTATGTACATGTCAATATCCTCATGAAAATATAAACTCTTGAGCATGGCATACTAAAATATTTAACAAAGAAAAGAACTTGCTCGTCTTAGATGTGTAAAAAGGTGGTTGTACACTTAGATTCCTCTTTTGATCCTTATCTTCCCTTTCCTTTTTCGCAAGCTCCTTATGTTTCCACAACTTCAGGATTTGAGGTCGGTTTTGAGGTGTTCTAAGATTTCCTAAAATAGTCTTTAAGTGGACGAAAATATAGTAGCAAGATGGCACTTTTGTACTGTAAGTGTATATGTATATGTATAGTGGCAAGTGAAGGTTTATGGGGTTTGAGTTGCTTTTGTGTTTGTGAGTAAAAGGTGTTTGAAAGATGAGTGAAAGTGAGAGTGTTTTTAAAGGAGAGTGGCCGATTATGTTGGGTGTATGTTTGCATCCATTAAGTTTATTTTTGTTGCCTTTAAACTCAGTACATAAGTCATACTTTGATATAATTGGATGATATAAGCATTAAGGAGCAAACAATAGATGTGAAAGACAATTGATTTGATTGATGATTAACATGGTATAGCCTCCCTTATTCTCCTTTTCCAACTTGCCATGTAGGGGTCTTAGGGGTATAAGCTTTGTCTTGTAACATGTTTAAAAATTAAATTGATAAAGGGATAGGATAACTTATCCTTATGTAATATATGTTATGGTAGGATAAGGAAATAGTTTTATCACAAACTTTTGATAAGTTATTAAGTAATAAGTGATTCTAACTCTCAAATGATAAGTTATTTAAAGTAATTGGTTGGTTGGCCTATCTATATGTAATAGCTTATAAGGGAAATTCGGGAATTGTCTTATGTGTAATTTTTTTAAGGTTTGGTTCTTAAATTAATTTGTAAGCTAAGATTTACTTCTTGGGAAATTTTATAATTTTCTAAAATTGAATAAAATTATTCAAATTATATTTTTAATTATTTATTTAGGATCATAAGTCCTTAATTATACTAAGGTTTGGGATTTCAAATGACTTAAGATTCATTATTCCTGTATTTGAGTTTTTATCGATAATGAACTTTTGAATTGAAAAATTAGGTTCGTTTTCTAAATGTAAGCTTTAATTTTTAGTTTAATTAATCCTTGAGAATAATTAAGAAGTACTCTTAGTTAATTACATGTCCTTGAAGTAGTAAGGTTTATAATTATAAAGAGAGAAAGTGCCTCAAACCCAAGTAATTTTTCAAAAAAATCACAAAATCTGACTAGATATAGTGTTCAGGAGTGATTTAGATCGCAATTTCAACTTAAATTTGAAAAAGACTGCCTAGATAGAATTTATGTTAAAGAGAGAAAGGAATTCTCGAATGAGGAAGAAGGAAAGCTATAGCAAGTTATAGCCCAATAAAATCGACTTCCCACGAGCCAATTTCATTAGATATAAATAAAAGCTGATTATATGTATGTTATACATGTAATCGGTAGCTTTTCAAAAGCTAAATTCATTTCAAGATGAATTTGCATCATGAAAAGTCAAATTCATGTGTTGTATTTTTTAGATTATTTTTGTAAAGATGGTATTTTTAAGATTATTTTCCCTTCTCCTAATTGAATTGTTGTCTTTATCTAAGGATGGGATCGCATCTCTATTGGATTCTTATGTTTGATTTAATAAATTATCTTTTTTAGGAAAAAAATCTAAAAAACGTTTCTTTTTTCATGAGAGTTAGAGTAATAGTTTCATTAGTATAATTCTTTTCTTGAAAATCTAATTATTAAGATTTTGAAACACCAAAAGCATTTACATATTAATATAATAGATAATATATATAGTTGCTAGAAAAGAATAAAAAAAACTGTCATAATTTGGTATATAATACTCATAATCTCCCTAAACTTTGACTTTCTACTCATAATCTCCCTAAATTTTGACTTTGATGTAGATTACTCCCTTAAACTTTTAAATCATGGTATTTGATTTCCAAACTTTTATAAATTGGTAAATAATTCTATAATCTTTTTTAATTTTAAATTTTATTATATAAACACATTTTAAACTTTAATTTTAGTAAATAATAGGGTTATTCTCAATCCAAAAAATTGTTTATCAAATTATGAAAGTTTAAAAATAAAAAACTGAATTTTAGAAGTTTAAGAAATAACTTGCATCAAAGTTAAAAATTTAGAGAATGTACAATTTCGAAAAAAAGAAAAACATTAACATTTAGTTATTAGAAGTGAAAAGTCCCGAGTCAGAACTCAGGAGTGAAAACGGTTCTACTTGTTCCCGAAGTCATTTCCAAATCCAATCCAAAAGCTGAGCTGAGAGAAGAACCAAGCCGCCTCAATGAGCGACGGAGAAGACGCACGCCGCCGCAGTGCGGTAACCGAGTACCGTAAGAAACTTCTTCAACATAAAGAGCTCGAATCCCGAGTTCGATCCGGTTTGCCCTAACCCTAACCCTATCTTTAATAACCTCAAAAGTACAATTTACTTTTGATATGTGATGTCTCCGTCACAATTAGATTATCAGAGGTTTTTAGCGTTGAAAATAATATGAATTTGTTTAAGTTTATAGCAATTCGATAGATTATGCTGCCTTGTCTTTTATAGTTTGTGTCTTGAGATAGACGGCAAGAGTTACCCATAAATTGAATTGCAGAATTGCAATTTAAAATGTTCCAATCTTACAAATATTGCTTGATGTAAGGCCTTTTCTAAGCTGATTAATAGATTGAATTAATTTGTATCTTCGGTTTTTCAAGTGAGAGAATGAGTGGTTCGTTATGTTAAAGAAATGATATCAGATAATAGCAGTGACGTGTTGTTGGACCTGGAACTAATACTCTTGCAGTGAGAGAGAATTTGCGTGGTGCGAAGAAGGAATTTAATAAAACTGAGGATGATTTGAAGTCCCTTCAAAGTGTCGGACAAATTATCGGAGAAGTTCTGAGGCCTCTCGATAACGAACGTTGTAAGTGCTCTTTCTGGGTAGTTCTTATACCTGTTTTTTTTTTTGCTGAATGAGTTATTGTAGAAAAGATAGAAAGGATCTTTCATCAGTGACAAATAACGGGACTGCTGAATAAGTTGAATCCTCTTTTAAATTCCTCCAGTAATTGTAAAAGCAAGCAGTGGCCCAAGATATGTTGTTGGTTGCCGCAGTAAAGTTGATAAGGAGAAATTGACTGCGGGAACAAGGGTGGTCCTAGATATGACAACACTTACTATCATGCGAGCTTTACCTCGTGAAGTAAGTTGGACTGTGATGTGATATGCTTTCTGCTTTGTCTTATGGAATTTGTAATCTTGACAACAAAAAGTAGGATAGTTGCATTGGATTCTTCTTGTAACCTGTTATGGTTTTTCACAGGTTGATCCAGTTGTTTACAACATGCTTCATGAAGATCCTGGTAACGTTAGTTACTCTGCTGTGGGTGGCTTGTCTGATCAAATCAGGGAACTGAGGGAATCTATTGAACTTCCTTTGATGAATCCCGAGCTGTTTCTTAGGGTTGGAATCAAACCACCAAAGGTATTTACTCCTTTCCTCAGACATCTTTCTCTTTCTCTCTCTTGTGTGTGTGATGAGAGGGTAGTAGGGCTAATGCATGACGTGAAAGAAGCTTGAATTTTTCCGTGTATTTGACAGGGTGTTCTTCTCTATGGACCTCCTGGTACTGGCAAAACATTATTGGCCAGAGCGATTGCTAGTAATATAGATGCAAATTTCCTTAAGGCAAGTCTTTTTCCTTTTTTATTTTTTTCCCTTAAAATATTTGATAGTTCTTTGTTGGTCTAAGTATTTCATTTGTCACATTGGCTTATGTTTCTTTTGCGGGCTTATGCTGTAGGTGGTTTCTAGTGCTATCATTGATAAATACATTGGTGAAAGTGCTAGATTGATTCGAGAAATGTTTGGATATGCACATGACCACCAGGTGAGATCTGGAAATTTTATAAGACTGCTCTTCATTGTCTATAAATTAAATGGGCCAATCTGACAGTTGCATTAAATATCAAGCCTTGCATCATCTTTATGGATGAGATTGATGCTATTGGAGGTCGTCGTTTTAGTGAGGGGACAAGCGCTGATCGTGAGATACAAAGAACATTGATGGAGTTACTAAACCAGCTTGATGGATTTGATCAGCTAGGCAAGGTATTGCTTATATTTTATCATTCCAACTTTTGCTGTGGCATTGCCTTTTTTATGGCATTTTTCTAACTATAAGTTGACATTCATCTAGAGTTTAATTTTCCTTTGTTGGTGCAAATTGTATTATGATACAAAGGTTTTTAGTTTTTGCTTTCTCTCTCTCTCTTTCTCTCTAATAGTTTGGAGGATTTTTCCTCTTACATATTGTATTCAAGAATAACGAAACATGTGCAGGTGATAGTTCTAGATTGAGAGCAGAACTTGCCTAATAAGGTCCATCTTGCTATCTTTGAGTTACTTTAAAATTAATGCATGTGAATTGTAGCAATATGATTCTGGTTATTGCAATCAGCTTGAAAATTTGTAGGTAGATTTATTGCTACTTGGAAATACAGAGGTATATGGAATTTCTTTTGGGTGCCAGGGGCTTTTATGGTAAAATTAACTGTTCTTTGTCTAGCTCTTTATTGCATTCCAAGTATAGCCTGCTTATACAGTGTAAGTGGAGGAACTTCTCTTGTTCTTTGTAAGCAGAGATACAGCTTATTTGTGCTAATATCTGAAATAGTTAAGAGACCTGTTTTGGTGATTTGTTGGGATCTCAGGTGAAAATGATAATGGCCACGAATAGACCGGATGTCCTTGATCCAGCACTCCTTCGTCCAGGTCGTTTGGACAGAAAGATAGAGATCCCCTTGCCAAATGAGCAATCTAGAATGGAGATTCTTAAGATTCATGCTGCTGGAATTGCTAAGCATGGAGAAATTGACTATGAAGCTGTTGTAAAACTTGCTGAGGTGGGCTAACATGGTTATTTGCTTGTTATTCTTATTTCTTAGTGATGATCATGATTAATGTTATTCTTCCGCCGTGTTCTAGGGTTTTAATGGAGCAGATCTTCGTAATGTGTGTACTGAAGCTGGAATGTTTGCAATTCGAGCGGAGCGTGATTATGTCATTCATGAAGATTTCATGAAGGTTTGGCTACTTCTGCTTGTGATATTGTACATAGTTCTTACCCTATTCGTTATGGTTTCATTGTTCATTTCATCTCAGGCTGTCAGGAAATTAAATGATGCGAAGAAGCTTGAGTCAAGTGCACATTACAGTGCGGATTTTGGGAAGGATTAAGGAATATGCTGCATCTCCCCTATACAGCCATGTTGCTGCAGTAATACTTCTGTTTTCACTTGTCCACTGCATAAAGAAATCCCCGTTGTGGCAGATTTTATCCTGGATGAATTGACATACTTGTAGGAAATTAAGAGTTTCAATTAATTGTTCTTGGGCAAGTAATTTGAAGAGATTAGCGTTTGTCAAGATAGAGTATATTTTGTTGATAGTTATCTAAAAAAACTGTGGTTCTTGTGGATTCATGAATATTGACGCCAATGGCAAAGGTATTGAGTTATCAGCCCTCTCAGTAAAAATGATTGTTCATTATAGTGCTCTCTTTGTGACTTTTCGAGTATGACATCCCTGTATGTTATTTCAACCTCAAATTGGAGTGACGGTGACCGACTTTGAATTTGATTAGGTGAGGTTTATCCCTTTTAAAATATGTTGATGTTTTATCAAACATGAAAGGGCTTCAACATGGGTAAGTGCGCATATGATTTAAACTCATGTTTAATTATGTTTGTGAATATTTCATAACTTGACCTGGATTGCCATCTCGGCTGGAAAAGCTTTTTATCAAATCTTTGATTTTACTCAATGAAAGACAAAGTTTAATATTAAGGCAAGGGGTACGGACTCGCTGAGCGTAAGATCGTTTTGTGCTGAGGTATCATCATGCCGAGTTGTGTGAGCTAGCAGGTATAAACGTCGGATGGTCAGAAATATGTAAATTGCATTTATCTGATTGGATTTTCTCTATTCTGGAAAATATACCGTTCGAAGCTCGAAAGGCGACCCCTTCCCTCTGCAGCGAATGGTCCTCGACCTATGACGTAAATGTAGGTTTTAAAATTTAGTATTGAAACTTATCCCCTATACAAAAGGAATTGGGACGGAAATTTCTCTCTGTGCCGGTTTTCAAGTTAACACAAGAACCTATCCGCTAAATCAAGGAATTAGCTTGTAAGGGAAACGCACGTGTCTCTACTGGTTACTCCCTTTTATTTTATAAGTTAACTAAGGAATGTGTTGTATTCCTTCTTGGCAATATTGCAGCCTGCAGGACTTGAACAGGTGGGTTTGTACCAATTAGCAATAGAAATTTCTGGAGAAAAATGCATTGACTATAAAAAATGTTGCATACTATTACATTACATACGTCATGATTGACTCGGATTCCTAGTTAATTAAAGCAAAAACAAAAGTAGAAATATAGAGAATGTGAATTGACTTTTCCGTAACATGGATTTTTTTCTTTTTTCCTTCTATGAAAATGTATGTGCGGAAATATTTGCAATGAATTGTAGTGACAAACTAATAAGGATGTATTAGAATTGTAGCCTATTAATTATCTTCCTTGTCTAGTAATTACAAACCATGAAATCCCAATGGAGTTGTGTGATTCGATTTCACAATCAAATTAGATTCTCATTTTTCTTTTTTACTTAAAATATTTTTATCATGATAAGTAATTATCCATCACTTAAAGGGATTTTGAACCCTCTTAGATGATAGATAACTACCCACCATCAATGGTCACGTGACCTACTTATAAGAATAAGATGTAACCACTAGGAAAATAAGGCTGGTGTTGGCGATCTAAGGTTAGGGGGTGCTTTACGACCGCACTAAGGAGCTTAGGAACCCCTTAACATGCTGTTGCTTACCTTTGTCTGTAGGTTATAATGACTTAAACTTTTGAACCTAAGAAACCTTGGAAAGCATTAGCTAAGGCTTGAAACAATAAACTTAGGAATTCCTTCAAATGTAAGACTCCTTTAGGGTTGATTTTTAGAAGTATCTTAGGCTTGTATATAGCATGTGAACGTATAACTCAAGGTTAGAAGTCTAGGAGATACACTCAAGGGTAAATGGAGTAAAAAGTAATTAGAAATAGAGAAAATAAGTAAGAAAACCTATAGCTTAAGGAAAACATATAAGTAAGGAAAATCCATGTCTTTAGGAAATTGAAGGAGTAGCGAAGCTAAAACCTAAGAATACTTATACTAATCTATATTTTAGGCTTAAAGAACTCTAAAGAATATAAATTAAGCTTAAAAGAACAAGCTTATGAAGATTGGGCCAAGCTACAGAGTGATAGCTTAAATTAGAAGCAGAGATTTCTCATCGTCAATTAAACTTCAAGTGATCACTTAAGTTTCATTTTAGCACGAAATTAAGTGATTTAAAATAGTTATTTTTAAGGACATATAGAACAAGAATAAGGGCTAGGGAAGATGGGAATCAATCCACAAAAATCTTTGGGAGTGATTCAAAGTGTCACTTTTTACATCTTAAAAGCTTAAAAAGGACCTTCAAAACTAAGTGTTTCCTTTTCAACCAATCAAAGTGTGTGACATCTACCTTGTCAACCAATGAGAATGTGACCCATAATAACTCCAACATATAATAGGAGAGTGCTACGTGACACATATGGACTAGTGGGATCATGCCATGTTGAGTTCTCAACAACCAATGATGTGATGGCAACTAAGCACTTCTATCTCATCATAACCAAGCACATAGACTATGTCATGCTTTGTTGGATCAAGTTGTGCTACTTAATGCTTGGACATGTCATCAAGCGTTTTAGGATTTCAACACCTCATCTCAACATGTTAACATTTAGATTACCTCAGATAGTGCCATGTATCCGAGGTATACACTTAACAATCTTAATTTGGTGACACCTAGCCTTATGCTTAACACTTGCCTTTTATAAACCTCTAGAAGGCCCTAAAACCAGCCATGATCACCTCTTCTCTCATTTATAAATATCCATGGTGACAACTCTTGAGGACAACTCAAATTGCAAAGCAAAAACTCTCCTTTAAACCTCGATCAACACAATGCTATTCATGTAGCCTCTTTCTTGACATCACACTACTACCACCACTTCTCCACTCAATTGATGCGAAACACATAGAATAATTCAACTCTTAGAGTTTTCATCAACCCTAGTAGCAAGGAACATAAATTCAAAAGTTATTCAACTCAAATTGAAAAATAAGCTTCTAACTAACATATCACTAGGTTAGGAGCTAGAAGTTTAGGATAAGACAAGATCTCTTTAAGTAACTTTATGACCTTTTCTTGTTACTTTAACATGAGTAAAAGTAGTCCATGCCAAAAGTAAAGCTCATACATTACACAAAAGTATATATTTATGGGACAATTCCAAATGTGTTAAAAAAAAAAATTAATCAAAACAAAAGAAATAGGATGTTTTGAGCTAAGAAATGATGTATCTGTATCGACGGGAGATTCTAAACACAAGCTGTTGAATCCAACATAGCAATTTGTGAAGATGAATAAGATGTATTTTGGTTATAAATAAAATTATCGAAACAAACAATATGCAAAAAACTATACTTTTGGTTTTTTTTTTTAGATGAAAATAAAAACAAATTGAGGATATGAACGATTATTCAAAATGACTCAACAATTGAACTAGTTTTGTTGAAGTTTCACGATTGATATGACTCACGACATTTGAAAATTAATGTGTTAACAAGAAAATCTTGATATCACTTATGAGATAGTCTACTTAATGAAATCACCACAATTAAATTAAAAAGTATCTAAGTGTATAAGATCAAAAAGTAAACTCTCATAATGTGGAACAGTTTGAAAATTCTCTCTCAAAAGTAAGGTTGTCAAACTCGCGATTCTCCTTAAAATTGCTAGAGGTTCTGCAGAATCAAAACGTAAAATTGAAGTATAAAAAATGTAAGTTTTTACAACCTATGTAAAATAGTTTTAAAAAAACTATAAATATGTTTATAGTAGTTATAAAGTACTAGAAATACATAATGAAAATAAATAAATGAAGAAGTTAAGTTTCATTCCCATGAAAAAATTCTTAATCTATAGTTTAATATGCACGAGAAAATGACGAATAGAGTCGAAACTAAATCATTTTTTATTTTATTTTTTGAAAAAAGTGATGAATTGAAGAAAACCAAATGTTTCAACTTATTTTTAAGTTGTTAATAGTATAAAATTAAATATATAGTTTTTCTTATAAACTTCATTTGAGTTGGAACATGAATAAATGATAAAAATATCGAATAAGGGACTAAGAAAGAGGAAAAAAAAAATTAGAATAGAATAAGGAAATGATTTAATGCCCTAATAGTCAATAGGCTAGTGAAACCCTAATATAATATATATATATATCTTTAGTTTTGGTCCATTAAACTTATATATGTAGAATCAATAAACTTAGTTAAAAACGTAAATTTCTACTAAGTTTGTATGTAAAATTAGTTAAAAACGTAAATTTTTATAAAAAAATGATTTTATACCTAAGTTAACTCAAATGAGTCATAAATTTGTAAGCTTGTAGAATCATATAGGTAAAATCGCAAGTTTGACAACTATGCTCAAGAGAAAATAATATTGTTTCCATCAAAGGAAGGAAATTGACTCTTTGTTACAATGAGAATAAGATGTGTTGTTCTTAGATTTTTACTAGTAGAGTCTTTGGATGTTCCTAGATTATAAAGTGGCTTAATAGGCTTATGATCCACTTGGATGTGCTCACATAAGGAACACATGACTAAGTGGGCATAAAGGTTGCCCCAATATTGTAAACCCTATTTTTAGTGAACCTAAGACTTGATTAAGAATACTTTTCGAATATTCCCAAAAATCAACTAAACCAAAAATTTAAGTTTATATTTAGAAACGAATTAAATTTTTACAATTCAAAAGCCAATTGTCGATAAAACTCGAGCTTGAAGAACTGCAAGCTCTAAAGTTACTTAAAATCCTAAACCTTAAAACAATTAAGGAATTTTAACCCTAAGTAATTAATCGATAATTTAATTTGAATAATTTCATTCAACTTTAGAAAATTTCACAATTTTATAAAAATCAAATCATAAATTACAAAACAATGCGAGATGAAAACCTTAAAACAATTTCCTATAAGGCCATGCCCTTATCTTCATGTATAAGATTTACACATAAATAAGTAGACCAACCAATCACCTTAGATAACTTATCAATTAAGAGTTAGAATCATTTATCAATTGATAACTTATCAAAATCTAGTGATAAGACAATTTCCTTATCACCCATTCACTTATACTACATATGAACAATTTTACACAAGATTTCATAAGCTTAACTTTAATAAATGAGACAAGACCTTTCCATGGACAAAAAGGACTTGAAATGGCAGATCTAAACAAGGAAGAAAGGAGGGTCATACTCTTGTCTTTCAACCATCAATCACTTTCTCTTACACATCACTATTCACCCCTTAATGCTTATATTATCAATAGTTGCAATTGTTGACTTTTGTGTAAGCTATAAGATAATCAATTAAAGCTTCTTGCACACACTTCTTTCCACATTCAAAATCTGCTACTCTCTCCCTTTTTCACTCCCATTTTCACTTCCTTTTCTCTCACTTTAAACACAAATCAAAAGAAGAAATCAAACTTCACAAATTCCCAACATTGCCGCCACCATTTTTGCTTCCATGCTCACGACAATTTCTCTTATTATTCTTATGTCATTTTCTTTCATCATCTAAGATCTTTTAGAACCATTAGAACCTTCTACAAACCCCATTCCAAGAGACCAAAAGATTTGAGTTCCAAAAGATTGCAAAAGAGGAAGCAAAGTTAAGAGCTTAAGTGGAATCTTTGTACACAACCACCATATTTTGCTTTAAGGACGAGTAAGTGTTTCTTGTGATATGTGGATTAATATTTATGTTAAGAGACTTTGATTTCTTGAAGATATGAGTAAGGTTTAAGTTGTTATAACACCAAAAATCGTTTTAAGAAACAAACCATAAAACCCTTACATGACGTTGAAACATGAGCATGTAAAATTGGTGTTTTGTAAAGACATTTGTTTAATGCTTTGGATGGAAGATTTTAAGCTAAGAAAATCTTGAAATAAGAGCTTTAATGGAGGATGAGCATGCTGGACGTGAGGGTTCCATAGTCATTTGGATGTTGATTTTTTTTTCATTAAGTTAAACATGCTCAAATCTAGACTTAAGTTAAGGAAAAATCCATCACATGAAGTTTTATGAAGAAACTAACTTTGCATGACATAAGCTATGATATGGGAGTTGTATTAAATATAAGATCTTCTATTTCTTTGTGTGGAACATAAGTTAAAGAATCATCTTATGGAAGAAAAGTTAAGTTAAGATTTGGACACAAGTAGTCTAAGTGCATAATCTATCACCTAAACTTAAGGAAATGATGAAACAAGTTGAAAAACCAAGTAAGGACCCCTTGGAACCATCATGAACAGATCTGGAACGTGGGAAAAAGAAGCTTAAAAATATGATAAAACTGAATGAACAAAGTGAAAAGATTAACCAAAGCAAGTATGGTAAGCATACAAAGCCTAAAACTCAAAACCGAGCCTAAAACACTCAAAACCGAGCCTAAAACACTAAGTTGGGCCTTTAATGAAATTCTGACCAGCACCTTAAAGTGTCAAGAGAGGTTGTTTTGAAGCCCATAAGAAATCCACCTAAGGCCTCATAAGCCCACCAAAGTCATTAACTTTAGTTTGAACCAAAAACAAGCCCATTTAATAACTTAAGCCCACTAAAGGGCCCAAGAAGTGGTTGTTAGCCTTAGGAATATAAATCAAAGTTGTAAATCTGATCTTAAGGAGTATTTTAGGCTTAGGATAAAATCTTAAGACCAAGCCTAAAGGATTTCTCAAGTTATCAAAAAGCCCATTTACCAAACAAGGCCCAAAAGTACTCCAATACATGAGGAATGCTACTGTTCTGACCCATGGACAGATTTTCATGCGTCATTTTGAAAATCTAACCTCACCACATTAAAGTAAACTCGAAAACGATGAAGTTTGACTATAAGATCATAAAAATCGGATTTAAAATGAGAAAATTATACGCGATTGAACTTTTAAGTAAAACCGGGAAAAATTATGAAACCAAGTCTAAAGAATAACTAAAAGGGTTTTAGCTTAGTTTTCTAGGTTTTATTTCAAATCCCTATAGTATCGTATTTACGATGTCCAGGGGACTCGGCTTTAGGGAGACGACCTATTCCGGATTATTTTGATTGATCCACATGGCTGAGTGAGTAAATACTCGATAACTCTTTACTTGATTGTGCTTATAGAATAGATGCACCTAAACTTATATATATAAATTTGGATGCTTGTGGGATATGAGAGATGCATGTGTATGAATTTGTGAATGAATGTGATGACTTTTTAATTATATTTAATAAGGGGAATTGTTTGCATTATATATACATGTGAATTGTATGGAATGAAATTGTCTGATCACCTTGAAAATCAAGATAATCACTTATCTGATTAAGAAATCAAAATGAATCATGCATACCCCATATCGCATACGGATAACACCGACTGCCGCTTCACGCAGAAGATGGGAAGGGACTCATAGGAATACGAGTTTCCTGCAGGATTGGGCACTAGCTACGCCATCATATATATTGAGTCTCTATCTTAAGTTGATGGGCTTACTAGGCGCTGGGAGACACCAACCGTCGGTGAAGGGCCGAGTCTTGTGGCTTCTGCTTAGGGTGTGTGATTGTGGATTGCGGAGGCCACTACACCGCTAGACTTGGGATTTTGAAAATATGATTTATTATTTTGTAATGAAAGTATATATATGTATATATATACATAGTTTTGTTTTGACTTAAGCACAATAGTGCTAATGAATTAAAACCTAAGGTCTAGAACCCGGATTTTGGTTTGGGTCGGTTAATTATCTCCAAACCCCGACTTCAAGGGGCGTAATTCTGAGTCGTATACAGTTCCTAGGTCACTGCATGCGTTGTTTGGCATACTGATTGTTCGGCATACTGATTGTTCATGCATTCATATGATTGTGCATCTAATAAATTTTGCCATGCAGTATTGAAGAGGGTAATTATCTCACTAAGCGTAAGCTTACACCCCAACAGTTCTTTTCCTTGCAGGTTGATCGATAGTTGGGAATGGGATAAGAATCGAGTGCAAAGTGCTACCATTGAATTGGTATGATGAAAAGCTTGTGTAGTTAATTTAGAATGTTCCAAAAAATGACTAATATTTCAATCAAGTTTAGTGTCTTTAGTAAGTTTAGAATTTTCTAGAAGTGTTTATCTTATTTCACTATCTTGGTAGGGGATACCGATTCTCTGCGGTTCTGAGGAATTGTGGAAAAATGGTTATCCATAATTATTTATGTTATATAATGAGTTGATGAACAAAAATTGAAGACTCTCTTAGAGTCTTGCAATCTCTAACTTGCAAGGCGATTTTCTTATCATAGGTGCATACATGATATGGAAATTCTAGGCAATACTACTAGGCCCCTCTTAGGGTCGCTACAGACATGGCCACTCCGATATCTAAGTTAGTTCACAAGTAAAGATAAAGCCATAAGTGGAAAGAATGTTCTAGCCTTCGAAGATGGGATTAGCTTGAAAGATTAAGAGAGTGTTATTGTACAAAAAGGAGTAGTGACTTCCCAATAGGGGTCTTCCTATTTTGTTTGTCCCCCCACTCTATTTGGCAATAAGTCAGTGAATAGAGTGAGTTTCCTTAAATTGCCATATAGGCTTGGAGGTTAAAAAGAATGAACTGTGACATCAAGATTGATCCTCCTTAAAGGTAATAAGCATTAGAATCAAGTTGGGAGTAGGTATGTAAGGTCAAGGTTACTCGTAGCATGGCCTTTGGGACATTACAATTGGTTTATTAGTAGTGACTTTAGTTTATGTAATCAAGCTCGATGCATTGCTTGGTGTGACAATGTGTTAGATGGTACAACAAAGCTTTTAGGGATCAAGTTGTCAACCTTAACTTCCCAAGTCATATGTTTGTTTAAGGTTACCCTTTCTTATTGGTTTGGCCATGTATGTAGTTGGGATCATCTAGGGCCTCATTGTAACTATAAATCTCGTTATCTCGAGAATGGATTTATTGGCAGTTGTTAAGGATAATTCAATGTTAGTGTTACTCTTGATGCCAGTTCCCCATCTATAAATAGATTCTTTGACTTGTTGGCTAATCTAGAGTGTTATGGTTTCCTTTCCACAAGTTTTTCAATATCAACCCTTTTGTTTGTTCCTTTGAAGACCGATAAATTGGTCAATGAAAAATCCTTGTTGGAATCCCTAAATGGGACAAAAGTTTCCTTTACATATCTCTAAGGGCTCTATCTTTGCATTTCATATTTAGAATTGTTTCATATCATTAGGGCTGGTGTTTAAAGCTTGGCTAATGGGGAATCAACTTCGTATTTCACCTTAAGAGATGGCCTATTAGCTTAGTTGCACTCTCTTTAATTGTAATGTTGATCTAGAGTTCTACCTACTCATTAGTTTCTACACTTACACTTAATGCTGTTAAGGTCCTGCTGTCTTTTCACTCTCCACGAGGAGGGGAGAAAAAATCTCTTAAGCAAAGCTAAGGAGGATGAGGCCCAATCCATCTAACCAAGAAATGGTCTCGACATTAATTCCATTTGGTTATACTCTATGGGTATTTAAGTCTTTCTAAACTATGGCCAGGACTTGTATAAGAGTGAGTTGGGTCATCTTGACCCCAAGTCCTTCAACTATCGGGATTCTTTTGCCTCGACCTACTAGTATGGGCCTTTCCTATAAAAAGGTACCAAAGATATTGCTAGTTATTTGTAGAGTTCGAAGGATAGGTGTGACATCAAATTGAAAAAAAAAGATGTTGCCTTAATGATTTGGCTTCCTTGGTTTAAGGGATTGTAACACCATTGGTGGTGACTAATAATAAATGTCCTTATTTATTAAAGACTTATCAAATGTTGAGCTATTTTATGAGATCTATTGGCCCTTTCTAAGATGCCATTGTAGCATAGGTCCTTTTATTACTATTGATGCTTAAAATTAGTATTAAGGAAAGAAAGACACTTCATGTGGGATTAATCTGTGAAATGGAAAATAAAGTTAGGTTACGAGGGTGTCAGGATGACTCTTGCACAGCTACTTTGATGCCTAAGTCAAATTAAGGAATTTAGTTTAAGAGAAAGGCTAGTAAGTGCATAAAGTGTCCATAAGAACTTGATTGTCGCATTCTGAGCTCTATTTATAATTAAGGGTCTATTCTTGTCTAGTAACTGTTGCCTTCAAAATCTGCACTTGCCATAAATTTGAATGTAAGACCACTTCCCAATATTAAGGGGTGTAGATGATGTAATGGCAGTTGATTGGCAATTATTCCTACAAGATGCCAAACTGTCTATGCCATGTGTTTGAATTTGAATCCTACTGAGTCAAGAACTAAGCTACAAGTAGTTAACCCAAGCTGAACAAGGCTTATCTGAGCTACTCTGGTTGGGTTATTCTGTATTACTTGAACATATTTAGCTCATCAACTTTTCCAAGCTAGTTTATCCATTAAGAGTAGCTTAAGGGAGGTTGGAAATAGTGCAAAAGGATGGAGAGAACAAATAGATAGGTTAGATATCCTTCAACTTTGGTTAGTTTTGACCTTTAGGAGAAATCACTACCAATATTTTCCCTCTAAGTCCTTTTGATGGGCGCATCAATGGGAGTACTAATGTTTCTCTAACTAGATATTTTAGTTCAAGTTCTTCATTGTGAAAATTTGTTTTAGAAGATGTGTTAATATTTGAATCGAGTTCCAAGTACCTTGTTCCAACCTTATCCGTAATTGTAATGAGGTATTATATGAATACAATTCTACTTTTTGCTTAACTTGTTGGGGAAGCTTTATACCTATCAACATGACGTTTCATGTCTGATTATCAGAATTCACGCAACCATGTCAAAACCCACATGTGACTCTTGGAAGCATAATTCAATAGAGGCTGTCAAATCAAGGACATGAGTATACAATCAAATGGATTGCATTAATTGCTAATTGTAGCCCATATGGATCCCAAAAAGCCATAACTCCTTTTATCACTTTTATTACTTCATTTTTGCACTCCTCCTTTTTCCTTCTATTTCCTTACTACTAACTTCCCCATTCCTTTGTGTTATTCCTACTTTCAACTTTCCCTCTTACTTACTCTAACTACCACTCATTTTCCCTTTACCCTGTTTTTTTTATCAATTATACTTAATAAGGTAACAATGTCGACCACTAAATCTATTGAGTCAACACATGCATAACAATGGAGCTTGGAATTATCCACCATACGATAGGTAAGCAACTCTCCTCCTTAGGAAGAACCCCCTAGCATTTTAGATTCCGATGTTAAGGATTGCCCTTGGGACTTATTTGGGTTAACAGGGTTAGTAAGAGTTTACGTCCTTACGTTGTGGAAAATCAAGAAGCTTCCTTTTGAATATTATCCACTAGATAATGAGGGCAACTCTCAAGCCATCCCCTTAAACATTAGTATTGAGTACAACGAAGTCCTAATGGTGTAGCCAGCACATTGACTGAGAAAGAGTTCAATGCCTTAATGCTCAATTTCCGTTCTACCCCCCCAAGATTGGACAATTGATAGGCTTCAGCCATACGAGTGTATCACTGCACTTGGGCAATAAGAATTTGCTCTCTTTGAGAAGTACTTTGAGGTCAATTTTAGGTTTCTCCTTTCTCTTTTCCAGAAATCTTACTTTACATACCATCGTACTTATTCATCTATGCTCACTCCAAACTCCTATAGATTATTAGTGGCTTTTGAGTGTTTTTGTGAAGACTTAGAAGTTAAGGCTACAGTTACTTTGTTTAGAACTTCTTTACACTAAAGAGAAAGGACAGCTGGTTTTATGTGTATGCCCGACCTCATAAGAAATTCTCAGTAGGATTAGAGTCTTCCATTTATGATTGGAAGCAAAAATGGGTGGTTGTTAGGTCAATTACCATACTTAATTTCTCTACTTTTTGGAGTCAACCAATTAGGCAATCTATCATCAAACATCTACTCCCCAATGATAAGAAAGCTCATGATACGATCATGGAGGCCTATAATCATAGATAGTTTCTCTAGGATACAGACACTATAATCTATAAATGCTCATGCAATGCTTCGATCTTCCTTAGAGATGAGGCAAGAATGGTTGAAGGAGCTAACACTACTTATGATGGGGAAGTTGAAGGCCCTAATGAAGCTATTGTTGTCAACCAAGGTATAAGCTTTCTATCTTGCTGTGCTAAGAGAGGCTTATAAGAGGAGGGACCTTCATGTCCATTTCGGGAGTTGAGTGGTCTTCCTTACCCATGCTTAGCATAGTGTCTATAAGTTTTATTATCTATATTTTAATATTTTTTCGATCTAATTTTGAACATTTTGTTGCAAACATGTTGCTTAAAGACTACAGCTCTAAGGGCCTATTGGCCTAACTGAAGGTTAGTAGCTTGAAGGGAAAGGAGGATACTAAGAAGAACTTTGCAAAACCAGCTCCTCCAACAAAACCACCAACTAAGCCACTTACAAAATCTACTACTTCCTAGACTACCAAGGAGACCCAACAAATAAAAATTTCTATTAAGAGAAATGCCACTAGGGCTACTAAGTCGAGGAAGCAACCCAATAACCTTTATTGCCCCCCATTGGAGAGGGATCCAAACAAGGGGAAGACCCCTAAAGGTTATAAACCAAGTGTTGATAGTCAATTTTTGCTCATTTGACACTTGGCCTTTCGTCTGTCGAGATGCTACGTAACCAACTCTCTCGGCATTCGCACTGCATAGATGATACACAACATTTATGCTAAGTACAAGAAGCGCTCCTAGTTTGAATTTAAGTCTATGGCGCAAACAGTTATCATAAGCACGGTTATATTATACAACTGCTTGTTACTCCTACATATTAGGAGATATGTTAAGTCAAGAAACTTTCATATGTCTTAACAGTTATCCCAACAACTGCCTTGGACACTACAACCATCTATAAATATCGAAAAGAAACTCTATAAGGGCTCCTAACACTTCTTATTAATACACTTACTCTACTAAGTTATCTTACTAACTTAGGCATTGAAGTGGCCATACCGGACTAGCCCCGGTACCACATATTTCACTTTCTTTTGTAGGATTTTTCCTCATCCCAAAATTCACTAACATTTAGCACCGTCTGTTTTTCTCTAAACACAACTACATGGTTAAAACTAAGATGACTAGAAGTATAAGTGCTGGTACTTCCTCCCACCACCCTAAAGGGGGGAGTCGGCATGCTGATGAACAACGATTGGCTTAACTCGAGCAACTTTATATCGATTTAGCCAAAGAAATTTTCGAGTTAAATAAAAAACATAAACAAATCCTTGACCTTCTTCATAAAAGTTTTCACCTAAATAGGACAAAGAGCATGGCGATCATGATACCAACAGTGCTAATGATTCCATTTATTCACTTGAAATGCTAAAAGAGTAAGTTGAAGTTCCAACAAAACCCTTAGTGCCTACTTTCAAGAAGATTGATAAGGGTAAGCAACCATAGCACATACATCATGCAAGACCCTCGCATGTTAGCACCCTTGTTGCAATGACCAAACAGTTCCAAATCAAGAAAAGTCCTCTCGTTCCAAAGATTTTGGAAAAAGTAATACCTCAACACGTTAAGCTACCCCAGTTTGAAACATATGATGGGACAAAAGAACCTGAAGACCACTTGGATACTATACACTGGCTAAGTTGCATGGTTTAAGCGATGCAATGTCCTGTTAAGCCTTTCCCTTAACCTTGAAGAATGCAGCCAGCACATGGTTCAAACACCTGAAACCAAATACCATTTCCTGTTTCGATGAACTAACTAGCAAATTTCCTATTAAGGACTTTTCAATCCTTAACATCATCAAACAAAAGTCCGATGAGTCAAGCAGGGAATACTTGGTTAGATTTATAGCTGAGATGATCCAAATCCTAGAATTGGATATAAGTATGGCCCTTAACGCTGTAATCGATGGAGTTAAACCACATGGAGACTCTTTCAAGTCTTTCACAAAAAACAAGCCAAAAACTTTCGTAGAGTTTAAGGCTAAAGCCACCTTATACATCCGATAGGAAGACAACATAAAAGCACAATGAGAGGTTGATTAGAGTAGAGGAGATGGAAAGAGTGACAAATGAAAAAAAGCGAAGGATAGACTTAGCATAGACAATAACAACAGTTCGGATGCTGAGAGAAAGAGACTGAGGATACCAACATTCACATCCCATACGCCTGTCAATCATCCAATCTCAAACATTTTGATGGAATTATGTAAGGAGAGAGATGTCCTCCAGTTGTCGGAAAGAATGTGAGGGAATCCCTCAAGAAGAAATTCAAACAAGTACCGTAATTTCCATCGTAATCAGGGTCACAATACAAATAAGTGCATTCAACTCAAGAATGCAATTGAAGATGCAATACAATACGGGTACCTGCGAAAATTTTTAGTACATGATGCCGAAAGAATCGAAAGACCGTCTCAAAGGAGAAGAGAGAAACCAAAGGATGACACTTGGCCAGCAATGGCAATGAGACATGCAAGGGATGTTAATCCCACCAGAGTACCTAATGGAGTAATTAATACCATTGTTAGTAAACCTAGCATGGGCTAATCGAGTTCTTCAAACTCGATTAACACCAATAATTATGTTTGCAATATTTACAGAAAAAAGGTCAGGATTAGCAATACAATATCTTTCAAAGAAGCGGATTTTGGGGGTATCTAAAGGCCGCACGATGATGCACTTGTCATTAATGTGAAAGTCGCCAGCTTTGAAGTCAAGAAGATTCTTGTTGACACGGGAAGTTCGGTCGATATCATTTTTCAGCATGCCTTCTATCAAATGAGGCCTAAGATCAAAGCATAGCTACGGTCTTACAAGTATGACCTCTATGCCTTCAATAATCAACTCATCCAAGTAATTGGAGTTATGTCTTTATCGATACAAATCAAGGATGACGAGCATGTTGCAAAGGACAAAGTGGATTTTCTCGTCATCAAATGTTGGTCTCCTTACAACATGATAATGTGACGGCCATGCCAACATTTATTCAGCATTGTCCCATCAACGGCACATCTAAAGGCCAAGTTTTCTACTCCTACAGGGGTTGGTATGTGCAGAAGGGATCAACAATTGGCACAGTCCTTATATATAAGGGCCTTAAGACGAAAGGAAGTTTTTTAAGTTGAAACCTATTCAAATGGCAAGATAGTCAGCATAGAGAATGCCGAGAATGATACAAAGGAAATTCCTCTAGGAAATGATCCCGAGAAGGCAACAAGGATAAGAAAACCTATGTTAGCAGATCTCCGGCAAAGTTTGATCGACTTCCTATAAGCCAATGCTGACCTATTTGCATGGTCACCTTCGGACATGCCGGGTATTCTAAGAGACATTATGGTACACAAGCTCCAGATTGACTCAGATGCAAAAGTGGTCTAATAGAAAAAGAGACATTTTGCACCAGAGAGACAAACGGCAATAGAAGAAGAGGTCTAAAAATTATTGAAGGCAGGATTCATCCAGGAAGAGCCTTATCCGACTTGGGTAGTAAATTGTGTACTAGTCAAGAAGTCTTATGGCAAGTGGCGAATGTGCGTAGACTTCACAGATCTCAACAAGGCATGTCTTAAGGATTGTTTCCCACTGCCAAAAATCGATCAGATAGTAGATGTAACCGTCGGATATGCGTTGCTTTCTTTTATGGATGCTTTCTCTACTTACAATCAAATCAAGGACAAGGCGGATGAAGTCTACACATCTTTCATTACTAATTTTAGAATGTACTATTATATTGTGATGCCCTTTGGGCTAAAGAACGCTAGTGTCACATACTAGAGATTAGTAACGAAAATGTTCAAATCTCAAATTCACAAGAATGTTGAAGTATATGTAGATGACATCATTGTTAAGAGCATGAAGGAAGATCGGCATCTTACTGATCTGGAGGAAATATTTGCCACATTAAGGAGTTATAGCATGAAACTCAACCTACAAAAGTGCGTCTTTGGCACAACATCAAGGAAATTCCTCGAGTATATGGTCACACATAGCATCAAGGCTAAAAGAATGAAGCCATAAGGAATATGAAATCACTTCACATGGTCAAGGAGGTGCAGGAACTCACCAGGCGAACTGCCGCCCTCAACAAATTTGTGTCGAGAAGTGCAAATAGGTGCACAGAATTCTTTAAAATTTTGAAGAATCCTAAGGAACTCAATTGGATCGACAATTGTGAAAGAGCTTTCAACGAGCTCAAATAATTTCTTGTGTCACCCCTAATACTTTCGACACCCATTCTAAGGGGAAATTTATACTTGTATCTATTAGTCAACTACTGAATACTTCCCTCTATACTTGTCCGAATTGATGACAAGGAGCACCAACCAGTTTATTCTGTCAGCCATGTTCTACAGGGGCTAGAGCTTCGATACATAAAGATTGAAAGTTTTGTATTAGCAGTGGTTCTCTCAGCGAGAAATTTGAAGCTCACCAGATTATTATCTTCACTGATCAACCATTACGATAAGCATTGTAGTGGCCTGACTCCTTAGGGAGGATGATGAAATATGCTTTAGAGCTTAATGCCTATGGTATACAATGTAAACCCGGAATGACACTAAAGGCCTAAGTATTGGAGGATTTTGTAGCCAAGTTCACGGGAGAGGAAGACTATGTAGAGATTGCTAAGAAACCTATCTAATTTCTTTATGTCAATGGTTCTTCAACACGAGAAGGAAGTGATGCGAGCCTAGTCCTTCAAGGCGCACATAATGTCAAAGTCCATTACGCTTTGAAATTTAGATTCCCAGCCAATAATAATGAAGCAAAGTATGAAGCACTAATCACCAAATTGAAACTGGCAAAAGGAATTGGTGCTAAGAAACTCGAAGTATTCTCTGATTCGCAGCTGGTGGTAAATCAGGTCACCGAAAGTTATGCAGTAAGAGAAGAAGAGATGAGCAAGTACCTATCGGTGGTACAAATACTCATAGAAGAATTCCTATCATTCTCCATTAACAAAATTCCGAGAAGTAAGAATATTGCTGCCGATAAGCTATCAAAGTTAGCTAGTATGGCATTCCCTAAGCTGAACGAGAAACTTTTCGTGGAGTTTTTCCCGCAAAAAAGTTTATCCAATCTTTTGTAGAGCTGTAAGTTAGCTCCTTGCATAAGAGAAGAATCATGGATGGATTTCCTAGTAAATTATCTAAAAGATGGTACTGTCCTTGACAACAAAAAGGAAGCGCAAAGATTAGCTTACCAGGCTGCGAACTATACGATGATTGATGGTCAGCTGTATAAGCGCAGCATATCTCAACCTTACCTTCGATGCCTTTCTCGAAGGGATGCCTAGAGGGTGTTATCTAAACTACATGGGCATATGCAGTAATCATGTAAAGTCACAAATAATGTACATTCGAGTACTAAGACTTGACTATTATTGGCCAACTATGAGAGAAGATGCAAAGGACGTTATCTAACAATGTTCTCAATGCCAGAAGCATGAGTTGTCGAGTAATGCACCTACAACTGAGCTATGTAGCCTAACCAACTCTTGGCCTTTTGCTTAGTGGAGGCTAGATATTCTTGAACCCTTTCCGAAGTCTATCGGCCAACAACAATTTGTCATTGTCACTATAGACTACTTTACTAAATGGTATGAAGCTGAGGTTATGGCAAAGATCACTAAGCAGAAAGTGGAAGCTTTCATCTTCAACTCCATCATATCAAGATTCAAAGTTCCTTAGATGATAGTTATAGAGGCACGGCATTCGGCTCAACTATATGTCAGTAGTGCACCTTCAAACAAATGGACAAGTCGAGGCTCTAAACAAGATCATATTGTACAGCTTGAAACAAAAAGTGGATCAAGTCAAGGGGAAGTAGGCCGATGAACTACAAACGTCCTATGGGGATATAAAACCACTCATAGAACCGCAATGGGAGAGACACCATTTAAGTTAGCCTACAACACTAAAGTCGTGTTGCCGATTGAGCTGGACTTACCTAATCTACGGATGCATAATTTTGATGTTCTGCTCAATCAAGTCAGATTAACAATGAATCTGGATACTATTGAGGAAATTCGAGACATTGCAAGAGGTAGAGTCACGGCATACCAGCACAAAGAAATAAGATACTACAATCAGAAAGTAAAGCACAAGGTTTTCTAACCCGAAGATCTGGTTTGTCATAAGATGAAAGCAATTGGTATGTGAGCAAATCAACAAAAGCTCTGTGCGAATTGAGAAGATCCTATTAAGATTCGGGAAGTCATTGGCGAAGGGGCCTATCGACTAGAAAGGTTGGATAGATCCATCATCCCTCGAGCTTAGAACGCTAAGAATCTAAAATTTTATTTCAATTAATGCGAGATAATTTCTACTGTCTCTTATTTGGTGGCAGCCAACATGTTTGTAAGATTGGTACTTATTTACGACAATTATATATTTGAAGTCTCATAGTATTTTGGTTATGATTGTTGAACTACCGAGTTCCATGCTACATAGCAAACGGACTAATCTAGGTTCTAACTTAATGCGGTTAACAACCTATACAAATTAACCTTACGGCCGAATAATGCGACTAGTCCACACCTCAAACGGTTAATGGATAGTATGAAATGATGGGCGTATGAAATAAAACATACCAAGGAAAATTGGCGTGTAAAATAAAACATGCTAAGAAACAAATGGTATGTGAAATAAAACATGCCAAGAAACAAATGGTATGCGAAATAAAACATGCTGACGATTGAGATTGTAAAGTAACATACATATACCATATAAACTGAGAAAATGCAATACGTAAAATTAAATGTCACAAGAACTCGGCATTGCCTTGACTATATTCCAATTAATAATTACACAAGAATGCAATGTGCCAATATCATAAGTCCTATGGCCTATCTTCAGATTCAGTAGAAGTGATTTTTAAATCATTAAGTGGGGCTTCCTCGGTAATTGGGTTCTCGGAGTGGGCAACTTCTTCGGCATGAGCCTCATTGTCACTTTGATTCATACTCTTGGCACCTATCTCGTCACCATTACTAACTTTGTTGTCGATGTCAACAAAGTCGAGATACGAGAGATCATAATCGGGATAAAGCTTTAAGACCTCTTCTCTTGCCACTTGAACCCCCTCCAACAACATTTTGTATAGAAACTTCTCGTATTGTCGACTATGAGTGACTATATCGAGAGCCTCTTCAACAGATGGTCCCCTCTTCAACAGATGGTCCCCTCCTCGTAGTCTCCTCCAACTCGACCACACGGCTTTGTAAGTTCGAGTTGTTGGTCTCTAACTCCTTTATCTACATCTGGAGCTTATCTTCATTGTCACTCATCATGCAAATAGTTCGGCCCAAACCCCAGCACTCTTCCTTTTTCTTCTGTAACTCCTCTTTCAAGCATTCAGACTTTTTGTATTATTCTTCCATTTTGACCTTTAGACTAGAGATTTCATTAACGGTGAGGTCATGCACCAATTTCTCAGTAGCAAGTTCCTCCTTAAGCTTTCTCGCCTCCATTTCAACCCTAATATTCGCATTCTTAGCACTAGCAATTTGGGCCTTTCATGTATTGTATGCATCCTCAACTTTTTGTAGCAAATTCATTTATTACAATAACAAAATGGTTGGGTATTACACATACAACTAAAGATATTATCTTCTTTGCCTCTTTGCTAGCCTCGTCTAAAGCTGTCAGAATGTGGCTGCTCATCTGGAAAAGGAAATATGTTAGTTACCTAAACAAATTCGATAATCAAAAGCAATGGTTATGGATACTCACATCATACAATTTGGCCGCGATATTAGCCTTATTGCAACCGCTGACCCTGTCGACATCATTCTTAGTGATATCTTTATCATTCGGAAAAATGATCCCTTCCATTAGAGCTAAAGACTTCGTCATGTCTCCCATGGCCGAGTCGATGTTCAAAATTTGGTGGCTCCATCAAGGGACGAAATACTCGCTGACCTCTTTGTTGGGGACAAATTTGGCACTACTGATGCTGAGAGATTTAGAACGCATTGCCTCCTTCGCCCTTTCATCTAAGCCCTTAGACTTCTTGATAAGTGGTTAGTTGGTAAGCTCCTTCCCTAGTCTTTTGTCATCACTCGGAGTCACCGCAATCGCCAGTGATGAGCCTTTTACGGCAATAGCATTTTCATCCTCCTTGCCAAGATGTGCCCTTCAACGCTCGCCATCCCTCAACTTAACAGAAGTTTGAATAATTACAATCAAAGGCTCCTTAGAATGAACAACCCCGGTCGATTGTGTTTTCTCATTCTCCTTCAACCTCTCGGCAGGACGAGAGATCTGCGTAGCCATCTGCTTCATTGCAGCTTCGTTGCAGCTTCTTTTGCTGGTTTCTTTACGATAACAAGCCAAGTGGTAGCTACTGAGGTAGTCACCTTCTTATTAGCCTTAGATTTTTTGGCCTTGGCCTAAGCTAGTAGCTTTGTTAGATTCACCTCTCTAGTACCCATATCTATGACACAAGTACACCAATTAATATAAAAATGGAAAAAATATGAACTTACATTTTCTGTGCTAAGTAAGGCTCAAAGTTCACTATTCTTCCCCTAAGTCTCGAGAATGGCTTTCCTCATGGCTATACTCAACACGGTGGTAACACATTAGCGTACCTTCTTTTTCAAAAAATATTGGTTCTCCATTTTTGTAATGCCGTATAATTCTCTCAGTGTCCCAAAAGAACATTTTTTTTTTCTCCTTCTCTTTTGAATTTTCTTCATTGCTATTGCATCATTCGACATTAGATCTATGTCTTTTGTATGTATCAGCTCAGCCCATTGGGTCCAGAAGTCCAAGTCCTCGTCAGACACTATTTATATGAACTTGTCGTGCCACTTATGAATCTTAGATTCTAACCCGCCCATGAACTTACACTTATGCCTCAAAGCAACAAGGTACCACCCATCAGGCTGCCTTCGAATGGTGAAGAAATACTAAAACAGTTGAGGCATAACCTTGACTTCGACTTCTTCTTAAACTATCTCAAAGGCTACTAAAAGTCGATATGTGTTGGGTGAGAACATACTCAACACAACTCTGAAATAGTTGAAAAAGCCCTTGATAAAAGCCGAAAAAGGAAAGCGCAACCCAAAATCTAAATATTTCAGGTATATATAGAACTCGTGCTCCCTAAGGAAGTATGCCCTTTCCCCATCTCTTAGCCTCCTCAAGTTCCATGCTTTGGGAAGATCTCGCCAGTACTAATTATATTTTGTAAAGAGAACCCTATCGATGGAACTAGCGGTTCCATCTGGAGAATCACAAAAATAGGCTATCGTGTTAAACCAATATCTTACCGAAGACCTCCCTTCCTTATCCTCGAGATAATTATCTACAGAGAGCTCATTGATCCGAGCAATTTTATCCCACCTTTTTCTCCATGCTATCGGCCGAACTGCTTAAAGAACAAGCCACTTCGCTTCTTATTTGGGGGGGAAAAGTGCCTTTAGTCTTTGTTGCCTTGGAATTAGAAAGTACAAGTTGACGAGCAACTTTGCGAACCACACCTGAATGTTTATGTGAAATAATACAACACAAATTGAAGAATTCGAGTTGAAGATAAGGAAACAAATGAAAGTTTAAGATGCAACTAAAGAGGGCAATTTTGATTGTGAATATTACTTTATATAAGGACGATTCATCTTCATAACTACAAACCTGCTTCTGACAGTGATAATGCGCTGATATGGTAATCCCGCAAATCGTTGACGCGTGTTTCATAGTAGAAATCTAACGGCTGAAAACTCTCTAACAGTTATTAGGCCTGCCACAAAATAATAACTTAGGCGACAAATGTCATTCCTCCAATTTCTTGGTTTCTCAAACGAACGGGAGTATAGTAATGGGGACCATTTGGCTAGGATGTGATCCATCCTACTTCCCGTATTACTTGGCGTAAATCTAAACAATCTCTCCCTACTTAGCCTCTAGTGCAATATATATGTATAACTCCCTTTATCGATTGCTCAAACACGGGAGTTAGGGGGCAAATATTGATAGCCAATTTTCGCTCATTTGACACTCGACCTTTCATCTACCGAGATGCCATGTAACCAACTCTCTTAGCATTCACACTACATAGATGATACACAACATTTATGCAAAGTATAAGAAGTGCTCCAGGTTTAAATTTAAGTCAATGGCATGAATAGTTATCATAAGCACGGTTATATTACACAATCGCTTGCTACTCCTACATATTAGGAGAGATGTCAAGTCAAAAAGCTTCCACATATCTTAACAGTTATCCCGACAACTGCCTTAGACACTACAATCATTTATAAATACTAGAAAGAAACTCTATAAGGGCTCCTGACACTTCTTGTTCACATACTTACTCTATTAAGTTATCTTACTGACTTAGGCATCGAAATGGCCACACTGGATTGGCCCTAGTACCAAGTATTTCACTTTCTTTTGTAGGATTTTTCCTCATCCCAAAATTTACTAACAACACCAAGGGATAGCTCTAAAGATCTAAAGGAAGGTAAGGAAGCCCCCTTCAGGATACCAAGTTCCATTACACCAAATAAGAAAGAAAATAAGGAGGTAATGTAGTGCTTTCCCTATAGGAATGTCACTACTGTTGACCATGCTTTAGGGAATGGTTAAGTTGCTTTGGAGTTAATCAAGGGAATTCTTCTTCTAGAGGACATCCAGCCCTTGATGAACACCATAAAATTTTTCCAAAATTCTAGATCATACAACTTACTTTGCCTGGCTACTTCCAAAATATAAGATGTAAGTTTATTCTAATCTTTTATAAGTAATATGAGTGGATTGTTACTTAACTTAACTTTAATTTTCTAAGGCTCTCAATGTTTGATGATGGTTGTTGAGGCTCTTAAAGAGGAGAAAAAGGTTGTAAGCTTTCTTCCATGTTTTATTTATATTTTTCCTTTAATTTCTTTAAGATAACAACTCCATTTTCCTTTAGATTGCTAAAGAGGCCAAGAACCAAGTTATTTGTGTAGAGGCTGAGAAAAAGAACCTTCAAGAGAAATGGGGTATTGAGAAGGCTAAGCTAGAGGAAGAGAAAGTAAAAATGGAGGAGGAGCTTAAAAACTAGAAAGAAAAGGAAAAGAAGGGGGCCCAGACCAGAGAAGAGAAAGAAGCAGCTTTTGTGGAGCAATAAAAGAAATGCTCTCAATTGGTGTCCAACCTCCAAGGGATCGAAAGTGAGGTAGAAACCCTCAAGAGCAAACATAGTGAAAAGATCACCCACCTGTGGAGCTCATAGAAGAGTTAGAGATTAAATGGTTGACATGGAGAAGGAGCAGGGTTCATGGTACCCAAAGGCCTATGACAAAGCTTATCAAGACATTTAGGAGAGTCAAGAGTATAAAAGCCTAATGTCATAGAAAATGCTTGATGGGATAAACCTAGCTTAAGAGAAGGTTTGATGTGCTTAAGAGCTTAGTTGTCACTAAGACTTACCATAGCAAACTTGAACTAAATGGATCCTCTAAAATATCAAAGAAAAATAGAGAGAAATGGTTTACGGATGAACTAAAGTAGCTGACATAAGGCTACTCGGAGGATGTAACTCACCAACGAACACAACATGACTTGACACCTCAATTGATATGACGCATAAGTTGTTATCAAGGTCCACCCACCACTAATCCTGTGCTACTTGGCAAGATTAGATAAGAGTGTATGAAAAATGAATTTGCAGAGGGTTGTTTCATAAGAACAGAATATTCGGTGTCTATTTGTCAAGTTATCTATGGCTTATAAGGGAAAGGGACTATTTATAGTAAGTCCCTAGGGCAACATTACAGTCTTGACATGAACTTGTCCATCATATCAAGTGAGGTGTTAAGTTGTGTTGTGTTGTGTTCATTAGTGAATCACATCCTCTAAGCAACCTCATGTCAACTACTCCAGTTCGTTCGTGAACCAGTTCCCTCTATTTTTCTTCGATATTTCAAAGGATCCATTCAATTTAAGTTTGCTATAGTAAGTCCTAGTGATAACTAAGCTCCTAGGCACACCATATAATGGTCCTTATCCACCATCCTAACTATGACTTGAGCTGTTTAGACTTTGCTAGATGAGGTTATGAGAAGAAGACTCCCCTGACAAGACTAATGGGGAAGAGGCTACAATGGAAGACTAACCAAGTAAAGGTGTTCTCTAGAGGCATGTGACACTTTTAAAGTCCTTAAGGCTCCTTCTCTAGATCCCTTTTCTTTCCTTTAACCTATCTCTATTCAAGCTTCCAAAAAGCAGACCCTAGCCACTAATCAAAGTTAAGAAGAGTGATTATTTTTCATCTATCGTAATCTCTAACTTATTTCTAAGTCGGTATGCCAACCTTCAATTTTTGTAATGAACTCTTTGTTTGGTTCCAACTTAGGACTTGTGAAAGACCTTCCTACTTCTTTATTCAAAACTTTTTTAATAGTATTTATGTCATCAAACGTTCATGTATGTGATCATTAACTTCTTTAATGAATTTGCTTCACAGCCTTTATAAGATTTTAAATGATCTAGATTGTTGCTCAACTTGTCGCCCCTATCTGTTATGGGGCTTAGAGTACCATCCCTGCATTTTAGTAGTTTAGGATTCTCTTAAGAACTACCTAAAACACTTAAGCCGATAGTAGCTTATTTGTCCATTAGCCAAACTTAAGAGTAGTGCCTACACTTTGAGGTCTTTAAATAACTCATCATCTGCTTAGTAGATTCAGAGTTTTACACCTGTCACTAATGGATAACTTAAGGCCTTTGAATAGCTCGTTGTCTATTTGCTAGACTTAAAGCATAGTGCCCATTGTTAGTTGAAGACTAAGGGACTCACAAATAGCTCGTCATCCTTTAGAAGGATTTATAGCTACTATGCAAGTCGCTCTTAAAAGAGTTTTAAATGTTTTACATCTCATCATCCTTTCCTAGGACTTAGAGATCTTAGGATATCTTTTTCCCATCATCCATCAAATATAGGACTTGGAGATATAGCGCTTTATAACTTGCTCATCACCCTTTCATAAGGCATAGATATTTTTACATTCCCTCTTATCAGAGAGCTTAGATAAAGATCATATCATCATGTAATTATGTTTGTGCTTTTGCAAATGCAATATATTAAGACAAAGTAAAATATAAACTTAAACGATGGTGAATAAACAAACACTTCATTGTATGAAACATCAAGAAGGAACTAGGTTAGTCCATATGCTCTATCCTCACACAACATAATTTCATTGCATAGGACACTATAGAGGAACAAGGTTGGATTATCAATCTTGACCTCATATAACACATTAACAAAAACAAACAAACATACAACAAGTTCATGGAATAAGTCTACTTACAAACATGCCAATAATCAAACAAATAGTAATAATAAGACACATAAATAAACATATCTTTGCAAAACAAAAAGACATATCTTCTTTTAAGCATCCAACATTCAAAATATGGCCTGAAGTTGTCGGCATTCCATACCCTAGGAATTGGTTGTCCATCGAGCATTTCCAACTTGTAGGCGTATCCATTTCCTATTACTTCCTTTACCTTAACAGGATCTTCCTAGGCTGGGGTCAACTTTCCCAGGCATTCTCTCACTCCTAGCACCTTAAGCTTCCTACAAACCAAATCACCAAGCTAAAAGCATTTATGCCTAACCTATTTATCATAGTACCAAATTGCTCATTGCTAATAAGCTGGAAGATAAGCTTTAGCCAACACTTGTGTTTCATAGATGGTATCCAAATTAGCTCGAAGGCTTATATCATTGTATTCAAGGGTATAAGCTTGGACTCTTTCACTTTCCACTTGAAGCTCAATTAGCAATGCAACTTCTAACCCAAAAGCTAGCTGGTATGGAATATGACCTATTGAGGTCCTTCGTATAGTCCTATACCTCCATAAAACAATGTGCAGTTCGTCTACTCATTTGTTTTCAGCTTAGTCCACCCTTTTTTTCAAACTTTGTAAGATAACCTTGTTTACTTCCTCTACCTAACCATTTCTTTGAGTGTCTGTAACAAATGTATATCACAACCTAATTTACTAAGCTTCACATAACTCTTGAAATTTATCATTGGCAAATTATGGCCCATTTTATGTTATTATGGCATCAGGTATCCTAAACTTGCTTAAGATTTGCTGACTAGAAAAGCCTCTATACTTTGCTTAGTTATGCTCGCTACAGCCTTAGCTTTAACCCATTTGGTGAAGTAATCTACTGCAATAATGACGGACTGTCTTTGCTTGGTCATCTTTAAGAATGGACCATGCATATCCACTCCCCATTAGGCAAAAGGCCAAGACTAGTGAGAGGAATCAAATATGAGCTTGAGACTCTTTCTATTGGGGCATTCCTCTGATCCTAATCACAACTCTAAGCTAGGCAAAGTGCATCCTTTTTAATTGTAGGCCACCGATATGCTAGACACAATGCCTTTACATACGAAGTTACAGCCCTAATATGATTACTGCATACTCTAGAATGCAAGTTGAAGAGGATATGCTTGGTTTTTGATGGTTACAACCACCTTAGGTAAGGCATGCTTAAACCTCTCTTATATAAATTTCCAGTGATGATGGTAAAATTCATTACCTTATATATAAGTCTTTGAGCCTCCTTAGTATCTTGAGGCAAAATTCCATCCTTCAAATGGTCTAAGATAGTATCTATCCAATGACATTCCAAAATTTTCTGTTAAACTTCCAAGCACTCCATTGGTTGTCTCTTCATGCTTTTCTCTAGCAAATATTCAATGAAAATTCTTTCCTCCTAATTTGGTATGCTTGTAGAGGCTAACTTGGACAACTTGTCTACTAGATAATTCTTCACCCTTAGAATCTTCATCAGTTGATAGGCCTCAAAGTCTAACCTAATCTCCTTTACCAACTTCAAATAGATAAGGCAGGTACCCTTCAGTTTTGGTCGATTATGACCTTTAGGTGAAATCACTCTCAATAATTATCATACTACATTTAAGCCAGGATGCTGACCTTATTACTTGTAAGCATTAGTTGTGGCTTCACTTTTTATGTAATGTGTTTGGTAATCGATCTTAGGTTTATAGGTTCGATGTTGCAATGTATTATGTCAGGATATCAACCTTCCGTTGCATGTGTTGCTTGATTTTTTTGAGTAATGTAAATCCTTTACTTGATTTTTCTTTTCTTTCTCCTACCTCAATTATTGTTGATGACTATTTTCTTACAAGGGTTTACGTGATTCGTCCTTTAAGGGTCTTTGTTTTACTAACTCCTCACTCCTCAACTCTCCTTAGCAACCTCTTTGTTGTAAGTGTTGCTTAGCCTTTTTTAAGCAATGTTAATCCTCTACTTGATTTTTCTTTTCTTTCTTTTTCCTTGATTGTTGATGCCTATTTTCTTACAAGGATTTATGTAATCCATTCTTTGAAGGTTTTTATTTTACTAACTCCTTAGTCCTTGACTCTCCTTAATACGATTTTAGCAATAACAGTAATCTTGTGGTCAACGTTTCGAGCCTAATGTCGAGGTATTTTTGATTTAGAGATATTTCATTGCGTAAGGAATGAGATTTAATGTTTCAGCTTTATTGGGCGTAGGTCATATTGCAACTCTAAGCTAGTTGACTCGAGGTGCGACCTACATAAGTGTTAGCTAAGTTGGAGGGGCACTGCCTTCCTTGAGTTGGGTTTATGCATGTTTATCCTAAGCTGTGTTGAAAAACCTATACTTGTGGTAAGTGTGTTTAGGTGTATGATGTGCTTCTTGAGAAAGGCACAAATTTAATTTGTTGGTGCACAAATTTTGGTGCAATTGATGTGAGGAGCAAGCATTTGTGTGCAAAGGTACTATTAGGTCTTATCTCAATCATTGGATAGTTAACATCGAACACGTAGATGGATCTGAGAATGAACATGTTCCATCTGTTTTGTTTCCTAACAATTGTCTCTTCAATTATTTCGTCTGATTGCATATATAGACCTCTCTAGTTTATTTGCTAAATACTTCACTTTTTGTCTTTATTGTTTTTATTTTGCATTATTGTTTCAGCATTCTTAAGATCACTAGAGACATTAAGTATGAGTTCTTCCTCATCATCATCTTCTTCTTCTTCAAGCAATAGCAGTAGTTATTAATATAGAAATTGCTTTAGCCTCAAAATACTTAGCTAAACCACTTTCATTTAGTAAGGTTCTTAGCGTTTCTTGGATTATCTTATTCTTACATTCAACAAATCCATTTTGTTGTACAATCTAAGTTGCTGATAGATTGTGATTGATGTTGTTTCTTTGCAAAACGTCATAAAATTATCACCTTCAAATTATTTCCCACGATTGGTCTAAACACTAATGATGCCTTAGTTTAGCCATCAGTCTATAGATGGTAGGATGTGTTGAACATCAATTTAGTCCTAGGTCCCCTCTAAAAGGTTCTAAAAGAAAGTTGTAAACCTTGAGTCCGACTATGCTGTAGGACACGCCATGTAGTTGCATGATATCTTGCACAAAAAGGCTAGCAACAAGTATAGCTTTATTTGTCTTATGGTAGGGAATAAAGTGAGACATCTTGTTGAATCAATCTATAACTACCATAACTTAATCATGTTTCCTAGTTGTTCTTGGTAGTTTGGGCACAAAATCTACACTCAGATGGGCTCATGGCTATTTTAGGGGTATTAATGGTCTATACTTTCCACAGCATTCTTTTCTTCCTTTAACCTTCTTATACGCCTCACATAATTCAAATACTTTGTATACATCCTTCCTGATGTCAAGCCAAAAGAAATGCACTTTTAGCAGCTCATAAGTTCATTTTTCCCCAAAATGTCTTGCTAATCCTCCAGTATGTGCTTCTTGAACAAGTAATCACTCACTAAGCTTTTTGGTATACACAACTGGCTTGTCTTGAATAAGTAACCTTAGTCCTTATAAAATCCATCAACTGTAATTCTTGATGTTCCCTTGGTCATAATGGACCCAATAGTATTGTCATGATATGGATTTAACATATATTTTCTATGATTAATTTGTGCTAATTTAGACATTATTCTCATTGCTTTTATGTTATTTTGAAGCTTAATTATTGATTTTAGGGACTCTAAGAACATTTTATGAAGTTTCAAGCTCAATTGAAGTAAAAACATGTATCAAGGAGTGAAGTCGATGAGTTTCAATCAAGTAATGAAGTCCAGCAAAGATCAAGGTTGAGGGCTACACCTGTCGTCCCTATTAGTGATCCCCTCATTATGATTTTCCATTGAAAATTGAAGATTGCAAACAAAGTGCGAGTGTACACCCAAGCTTCATGGTCGTATACTTTAAGTGTAGACTTGTAATAATTTCTAAATCTTCTATCTATTTTTGTTAGGTTTTCTTTGTAATCTTAAGTTTACTTCTTATAAATAGGCGCAAAGGCCTAATGTTATAGAGAGAGCCCCTTGAGCACAATTTATTGGGATATAGAATTACTAAGCGGGGTTCTCTCTTCCTATTTCTTTTATTCATTATGTCTTTACTTTAAGTGCTTAGTAAACCATTATTGAATCCTATGTTCAAAGAGTGATTTTTATTAATAAAATTCAGTTTATGATTTTGCATAATGTAATCTAATTGTGTTGTATGTATTGGCTACTTTAATTCAATATATCAATGATTAAGTTATTACTAAAGTTTATTATTGATTTTAGGAGAGCATATACTATAACTGACTGACACAATTAGATGAAATTAGCTAGCTAAAACTTTTCGTAGTTGTTTTTTCCAGGTTAAGACAACCTAATAAAGGGATTCAAGAGTATCATGTGATCCTATGATGCTCTATTTAGAAGTCAATTGAGTGGAGAGGGTTTTAAGATTAGGAATTAGCCAAAGACGTGAGTCTGGTTATATCGTAATAGGATTCTCCACGGTCTAATATAGCAATTGAGATTAGATAATTCACCTATGACTAGGTAGTAAGGAACAATAAAATTTACTAAGGAAAAGGTTATCTCTTTATTAATTAGATTAAGATGTTTAGCTATTTTGTTGTCTTTATTCTTAGTTAATTATTTTAATTTGATTTCCTTACTTTTATTTTAATCCTTTATTTTATTATTGTAATCTTTACTTTATGTTCTTAATCTATTCCATTAAATCTCTTGTTATTTAAAGTTAGGTAATTGAATAGTTTCAAGGTGTTACTACTAAAAATAATTAGATACACTCCCATATATGGTTTCTTATAGGATCGACACTTAGACACAAAATTCGTTTTATCTATACTATAACTTAACTACGCATACTTGCCTATTAGCACAGTTTATGCCCTATTGAGTTTTTAATACCACTGTCGGGTAGCTAAAATAAAGTGGTCTAATTAGGAAATTGGTAAAAACCTAGATTCATCAATTACCTTAACATAACTGTAATATTTCTTTCCTTAGTTATTTTGATATCATTCTCTCTTTCTATATTATTACTAACTTTCAAATCATTTCAGTTTATGACAAGAAACAATAGTAGAAATCTAGTGGAATTTGATCCAGAAATTGAAAAAACAATATGATATCTCTATAGAAATCGTAAAACTATGGATCAAGGCTAGCCCTTAAGTTTAAAGGAAGAGTCAAAAGATTCAAATTGTAAGTAAGAAGTTAAAATCGAAAACGTGTCACCAAAAAATGAAAAACACAACAATGATGATGCCAACAAGACACTCATGGAATTTGCCAAGCTAATGGTGACCAAAGCTAAATCTAGCAGCGCTATACCTATAATTTAAACAAATTTTTATATTCAAGCTAATGTTATCCAAATGGTCCAAAAATTCATCCAATTTGATGAATTGGTTGATAAGGACAACAATAATCATATCTCTAATTTTCTGAAAATCTACAACATATTCAAAATCAATGTTGTATTAGATGACGTAGTAAGGTTGAGGTTATTTCTATTCTCCCTACATGGTAAGGCCAAACAATGGCTCAATTCTTTACCTAAAGGCTCAATTACAACTTGGGAATGTTTAGTAGATAAATTCTTAGGAAAATATTTCCCACTTGCTAAGACAGCAAAAATTAGACATAACATTTCTACTTTTGTCAAATTTGATGATAAGACTCTTTATGATACTTAGGAGAGATTTAAGGAATTATTGATGAGGTGTCTAAACCATGGACTACCTGACTGAATGCGATGCAAATTGAAACATTTTATAATGGTCTTAATTATTCCACCAGTTAAATAATTGATGCCGTAGCTAGAGGCACTCTAAGTGCTAAGACACTAGATGAGGCCCAAAAATTGATTGAAGGCATAACAATGAATAATTCACAATGGGATACTGTAAGAGCCAAAGTAAAATCGTCTTAAAAGTATGAAGTTGATTCTATAATTGCATTAATTGCTCAAGTTGAAAATTTAAGTAAAAAGATTAATGGATTAATGAAACCTATTAATTTAGTGTAGGATGAAATTTTAACAGAAACTAAACATGTGAATTTTGTTGCTAACCGCTTTACAAATAATCCATTCAATAACACTTATAACCTAAGATGGAGGAATCATCCCAATTTTTCTTTGGGAAGCTAATAACAACAACAAAATCATAATTTGCAATAACTTAACAAGTCCCCTAATGTCGAGGAGTTGCTAAACCGATTTATCTAGAGTTTGGATGCTAGATTCTAAGCCAATGAAGCTACATAAAGAAACACAGAAGTGTCATTAACAAATTTAGAGAACCAATTGGGCAAGTTGGCGGGATCAATCCCTAAAAGACCACAAGGAAGTTTGCTTGAAAACATCATGTCAAATCCTAAACCAACTGGTTTAGAATTGAATTAAGGAAAGAAATGTGAAACGTTGAGCTAATAACGTAAAACAAAAGTGCTCCTTAGGAGGTAGCACAAGTTTGACTAATTTTATTTTCAATTATTTTAGTTTGTGCCATTTATTTTTCCAATAAGTTAGTTCATGTACTCAATTTTAAGTTAGCTTTATCTTGCTTGGCAATACTAGTTATGGAAATTGTCATCCAATTAGATTCTTATTTGGCTAAATTTTGGTACTTTATTTGGTACTAATTTTTAGTTTTTCTCATAATTTCAGGAACCAAGTCAAAGGATTTAAACTTGGCATGAAATTTTCGATTTTAAGGAAAGATCACCGCCAAGGTCCATGCCCATAGACTTAGACCGTAATCCTCTTGAAACTAATTTCAAGAAGAATTTGAGAATTCTTGGATGAAGAGAATATGGCTAATACTACGCCCATAGTCCTTGCCTACGGGCACACAATGCTTTATAACCCGATATGAAGGAAAGGAGCATAGCCACACTCCATGACTAATGTAATAGTTTTTGTTGGCTTTGTAAGTACTTAAGGGATTCATATCTATGTAAATCACAAATTCTTGTGGTAAGAGATAATATTACTATACTATAAGAACTCTTTATCGTATGTTGGGTAATTCAATGCCGACCTACTAAGTTTCTCGTTGTAAAAAGCAACAAGTTGTCACTCTTGCATTTTTTACCAATCCCTACTTCTAACGCATCGCATTCCTACTTAAATCCCTTGTCAAAGTTTGGTAAAGTCAACACGGGGCCCATTATTAACTTTTCTTTGATTTCCTCATAACTCCACTGAGCTCTCTTAGTCCATCGGAATTAGGAATTCTTTCTAGTTAGCTCAATAAAGGGTGATACAATAGTACTAGAGGAGCGGATAAAACTCTTATAGAATAAAGCTAGACCATAGAAGCTTCTCATTTTCAAGTTGCTCTAAGGGGTCAACCAATCAGTAATAGCCTGGACCTTCTCATCGTTGACCCATATTCCATCACATATTCAAGAAATATGTCAATCATCTCATTTGAAACCGCGATGGAGAAAAGTCAAGATTTGCCAGATTTGCCAAATTTGCTTCTGTTGATCCTATGCTAAGCTGTATGAAGAACAAATGAGAAGTTATGATAATAGTATAGTCATTGTAAATAAAAGATTATGGATAAGAGGAAAGGTGATGATATGAGGTAAACTTAGAGCCACTGAGGATCATAGGTAAAACCTAGGAATCAATCAAATAAGGAATAAATAGCAAATAAACAAACAAGAAAACTTGTAAGATTATAAAACTAAGTCATAAGATAGTATAAGCAGCTAGAGGATTTCGGTAGTAGAATAAGGCATAAGTGATATCAAAGTACAGAATGAAAAGAAGGAAAATAGGATTGAAAAATTGAAAGATAAATGAAGAGGTCAAGCAAATGTTCAGATAGAGAAGTAGTGAAAACTTAATTAGAAGACTACTTAGAAGCTTCATTATAAGATAGTAAGTGGAATGGAAGATGGATTTCAATGTTATGAAGTAACCCACAAATATACTGGATAATCAAGTTCAAAAGTCAAAGAAGTTGAGACATAGAATAAGTAAAAGTATAATGGAACGAAGGTATAGACTTAAAAGCTATAGTAGAACTTAATGTAGTGAAGACAAAGCATTACTTGTGGTTTCTTTGATTTTTAGAATAGTAAAAGAATATAAGCTATTAATCTTAGTTAAGTGAGCAATACATAAATATACAATAGTTTCAAGGATAAAACTAATGTAAAGGGGGAGGAAATGTAAGCCCTGTAATCAGTTACTTGAGGTTAGGTTCGTAAAATTTAAGATGATCGAGTAAATTGTCTGATCTAGCCTAAATTTTATGATGAAGTTAAGATTATTAGTAAAAGTGATTTTGTAAGTTTGAATTTAGGAAAATAAGTAATAAAATGATTAATTAATATATTATTGAATTTTATGAAAATTGTCCGTTATTTATTAAAAATGCTTAGAACAAATTCTGATAACTAACAAATCACTAAAAATAAATTATATACAGAGTAAAAATCATAAAATAACTTAAATAATATTTAGAAGTATTTATTTATACCATATATGTATTTACATATATGTAGAAAATAAGTGAAATTACTTAAAATACGTAAAATATGCCAAACTAATGCAAATTAATTAAAAAAAATCAAGAAAAATGAGGAAATGTCCAAAAGTGGCGTATGGCAACCTAAAAATTAAAGAAGGAAATTAATCAATTAAATTTAGCCAAATAAAAAGTCAAAAAGGAGAGGAGATAAGGTTAATGTCAAGACAAATTAATGAGAAAAAAAATATCTAGGCAATCTTATAAATACCCAAAAATTTTCAAAAGCTCATTTAGTCAGTTAGAAAGTAGAAAAATTAGAGAGAATCAAAATATTGAGGGTTAGGGTTTATTTACAAAAATTATAAAAAAATCTATGCAATTAGAGCTTTAAAAGGAAACTTACACTCGACAACCACCTGGAAATGAATAACCACCACCACACCACTTTACCCCCACCTCCTAAGGCTACCAACACACTTGTAGCCACCATTAGTGGTTGGAAGCTAATCGGTTAGGTAAGTCAAATTCCAACCAAATTTTGTTTAATTTTGTAAAAATATTAAATATTGTTAGAAAATTATTAAATTTGTTATTCTAAGATATTTAAGTATGTAGATTTAGGGAAAATTTTTATTTTGATGAACTTATGTCTAGAAATATACTATCCTTAAGAAATCATGCAAAATCGAACATGTTTCAAATTAGAAATAAATAGGTTTAGGAGTATAGTTTTGGACTCAAAATTTTTGTGTAGGTTACTTAGGGGTTATAAAGTAGTGCTATGAAGCCTTTTTTTAAAAATTAATCTTCAAAATTTTTAGATAATTTTTAAGCTTTAAAATGATGCATAAAATGAGTAATTTTGAGCTACTAATTTAGTGCATAATTATATATTTTAGGATGTAGAAATCTAATGAAATATGATATTTGTAGCATTTAGTATTAGATGCAATTATTAGGGTATTATATAGTAAATATATAATAGCTAAAAATGGTAAATTTTAAGTTAATTTTATAATTTAGGGTAAATAAGTGAAAAATCTAATTTGGGATGAACTTAGATATTTTGAGATGTTAATTGATGTTAGAAGATGATATTTGAAGTAATGGAACTATAAAATGTGTATATTATGAACATATTAGGTGATGATATATAATATATAAGTATAAAAAATTAATGAGTAGGAAAATATTAGGTTAAAATTGATAGTGTACAAATAATAAAAATACGTAATAAATCTAGTAGGAAACTTATATTAGGGTAATTATATGAAAAATATAAGATTTTCTCATTGCTGGAGTAAATTCGATAATTAAATTATGATTAGAATATATCGTATAGACTAGAATATTAGTTAGAGACCAAAAACGATATTTAGGATATCTAAAGGTAATGTGATTAATTTCACATTATGGGTTGGCATGATTTCCAAGGGTGACGTATAAAATCCCTAATCGAAAACTAAGTTAAAAACCTAATTTAGAAACAATTTCAAAATTGAATCAAAACATAACCTAATTTAAGAATAACTTTAAGAAACTTAAAAACCTGAATAATTAAGTATACTAAAAACTCTAAACTAAAGATAACATAAAAGAACTATAGAATGAAGTTTATATAAGATAGTTATATACACCTGCACTAAAACAATATTTGTACTATAAGGATTATTAGCGATGGCTAGTGTGAGTCATACCTTGAGCAAGCAAGCGAGAAGTCTAACTAAATTGGGATTAATAAATTGCTGTATTTCAAAGTTTTAATTTATAGTACTTAGAGGCTTGAAATTGTATTTGATTGTGCTTATTAGATAATTGGTTATGCGTATGTGCTTATTCTAAGCTATTGATATGATTACTAATTTGCTACTTTAGCTTGTATTTGTGTGATTTGTTTAACAAGATTGAACACCTTAAACTGGATTTAACTAAATATTTGACTCATAAATTTAAACTAGACCTGCATAGCACCCTATTAGGGGAACATTAGGATTCTTTAGCCAAATAATAACCCCTTCAAAAGGGATAGCGCTAGATAGCATAATTGGTCCCTTTTTCGTCCTTAGTTGAACTAAGTGACAGGTGAAGAGGTCATGGCAAGGGTGAAGTCAATGGTTCGAAGGTAGTCGCGAGATGAACAGTGTCTCTATTATATAAGCCATGGTTTGGTCGTGAGCTATTACATTAATAGAAACTCCTCAACCCGAATTAGAACGGATGCAATTTATCTAATCTCACGATAGGTCGAATAATGTCGTATGATGGCATTTGCTTGAACACGCATTACATCTAATTAATTTTAGTTAGAAACTGTAGATACCAAATTTTTGCTCACTTTATTTTATTTTATTTATTTATTTATTATTATTTTATTTTATATTTTTTTCCTCAATAGGTCCTAACTTAGGAAAACCCAAAAAAATAAAGAAATTTAGAAAAATAAGAATTTTTGAAAAAATTACAAAAAATAGAAAAATTGAGAAAAAAATAGAAGATTTTAAGGAGTTTAGAAAATAACAATTTAATAGGGTAGATTTTTAATTTTAAAATAAGTTTAGATGTCAGGTCGTTAGGCTTGGGCTTAGATTTGAATCTAGCCCAAGCTGACCTGGTACATATGTGTAATTTAATTTAATATATGGACATGGTATAGGCCAATGGTTCAAATCTAAGTGAAGGCATGTAAAAGCCTTTTTCATTTTTTATTATATCAGGAACTACCACGTGTCAAGATTTGATTGTGCCATATGTCTTGACACATGGCATTGTCAGGTTAGACGATGTACTAATGTAGCACCACATGTCAAGCTACGTCAACTTCCATGTGTCACGTGATGATACATAGCAAGTTAGGATTAGTCAGGTTGTCTAACATGGCACCACATTGGTTTTCCTCCTCTTTCCCAGTCAAGAATAGCCGACCCCTTTACTTCAACTCCAATTTTTGCACAAATCTCATACACAAAGGTGTGATTTCTTGCTCCAATTATATTCTAAACATAGCTTACTCCGAATTAAACCTAATAACACATCCAAATTCATACATTTATATAGTCAAACCAAGCTCCAAAAATTGAAAAAAACTGATAATTCGAACATCCCCATTAAAATCCAATTTCAAGTTTCTATAGTTATTGGGTTAAATTCTTATATAAATAGGGGCTTAGGGACATCAACAATGATCCATAACCATTCACAATCACACACGAGCTCCCTCTCATTCGAAATCTCTCTTTCTCTCTCTAGCTTAACCACCACTCTCTTTCTCTCTTTCGTTTCCTCTCTATGGCCACTCTTAAAGTAAACCAACACCACGACTACAACCCCCAAGCTCTTAGAAGAGGAACCCATTCATGCATGCACCCTGCCATAGCCTCTAGTACGTTAGCCACCAAGGGTTTTCGTGAAAACCCCAACCACCGTCCTTCTCTCTCTACATCCCTCTCTTTAACTACTTCTAACACCAACTGAACCAACCACCACCCAAAATCCCCAACCCAATGTCTCCCCAACCTCTAACAACCACCATTTCAAGCACTGCGACCCTTTCTCTCTCAACCCACAACCGTCAAACCTCCACCACCCACCAAACAACCACTAAGCACAATAGCACTTAAAAAACACCACATTCTCCAAACGAATACACATAAAAACCAACTTCCCCGCTTAATTCGACCCTTAGATCACTACGGAACACCCCCAGGCAACTATCATCTTCTTCCACCATCCAACCCGCTCCACGTCCGACTCGAACCCGAACCAAGCTCCAACCCAACCAATGCATCCAAGTTGCTCCATGGTTCATCCCTTTCTCTTGGATTCAGCTACTTTGTTTACTTCATTTTGTAATTATTTATTTATTTTATAATGTAAATTGTAATGTAAAGAAAAAAAGGGGAATAAAAAAAAGCAAGAAAAAAAAGACAACAAAAGTAGTTTTTTATTTATGTTTTTTAATTTATTTTAATAAAATAAAAAACAATAAATAAGACGATATATAAATAATAATAATAATAATAATAAGTAAAAAGGTTAGAAAATAAAAATTGTTTTGACATTTAGAAAAATCAAGTTTTCAAAAATAATAAAAATAAACAAATCATTTACAATTTAAGGTATTTTTCAAAAATAAATAAATATCCAATTTAGGACCCTCCGTTTTGAGAAATTTCCTTAAATAAATCAAATTAAGTAAAACGTAAACTCAATTATTTTCAAATTTAAACAAAACTAGCCCATTAAAGTTTTACAAAAAAAATTACGTACATCTGATCCCGAATAACGGGTATATAGACACCTATGGAGTGACGATAAAAATAAAAAAAAATCTAATTTTTCCTTTTTCCTAAATTATTTAAGTTATCCAATTAACGATTGAGTTTTTATGAAATTAAAAAGGTAATTTTTAAGAATTAAGGTTAAATTCGGAAAGTTAGTGATATTCATAAAGGTTTAAAATTTCTAACCCCCAAATCCAGATCTTTGGTTTTCAAAAACTGTTTTAAAAATTAGTTTTATCACAAGGTAGTGGCTGAGTTATAATCAATTCACTCAATTGGTTATAACTTAACTATTTTTCCTGACTCTGATCAGGTGGCGACTCTAATGCATTTTCAAATTAAACGGTTTTCTTTAAACCTTAATTGAGGATCAATATTGAACAAGTAAGAGTTTAATACTAATTGGTTTAGAGAAGACCTAATTTAAAAAGAACCAAAAGGGTGAAAAACCAAGCTCGACAATAACCATGTCTGTGTTTGTTGTATAGTTTTAAGTCTCCATCCCAACTTATTAAGCTATAGTTACTCATATCTCTATAGACATTGTTGCAGGTGCTAACTAGGAAGCATCTTATATTTACCTTAAAGTTAGCAACTACTGGATTTTAAGGACTGAGGAAATACATCTAAAGAACAAATATATCTTTAAGGTCTTAACTATTATTTAAAATCTTTCATTTTCAAATAATGTATTACTTAGGAAGTGTAGGACAGTAAAACTCTATAAACATTATTTGTAATACTTTAATCCTGGTGTATGAATTAATGTTGAGAAGTTTCATGAAGGAAAACCCATACTACATAAGGAACATCGATAGGGGTTGGACAAAATCACTAGGAGAGCTTCACTTCATACAGGTGAGTATAAGACCATGTCACTTACCTGTTGACTTCACCGAGATGAACATGAATGATAAAGATTAATTGTTAGTCTTCAAGAGATGGTTCTTAGCTACTTTTGGAGCTATCTTGGACTTGAGAGAGAAGGTGATCATTTTGGAAAGTAGAAAGTGGAAGGTAATGCTGTAGGCCAAAGAATGAATTCAATAGTTGAGGGAATGAGAAAAAGATTTAGATATGGAGGTAAAATTTGAAAATAGAAGTCATAAGAGAAAAAGAAGGAATTTTGAGTAAGGAGAATCGAGTAATGGCTAGGGAGCTATAAGACATAAGCCCTAGAGAATGGGGGAGGATCCACCATAAAGGTAAACATCAATAAGCTAAGACATATTTTGAAAGAATCACTTATTTTCTATGATTAGAAGAGTTTTCATATTATGGGTGAGAAAAGCCTTGTGTTTTTGTGGTTCAAGATGTCTTTAGTTTAGAGGCTTTGTGTTTTGAGATTTGGAGTGTGATATAGAAAAGCAAGTTTAAGGATTCAGTATTTGTGGGGTATGACGGATTTAAGTTCAAGCCTACCTTATGGATTGGGGTATTTAAGTTTGCTTTCTTATTACAATCAGGTGTATCTTTTGGATTTTACTCTTGCATTTAGGCCTAATCCTCAGGCCCATCTTTTATCTCTTTTTCTTTATCATTTTTTCTTCTTATTTTCTTCCCATTTCTTTTCATTCATTTTGTCCCATTCTTTCATTATCTTTTTCCCTTCTCTTTTTTAACCCCAAAGGTGAAAATGTTCAAATTAGTGCATAAGGTTACTGTATACTCTTCTTCATTTAAGAGAAAAAAATTTATTAGAAATATAAATTATCTTTGAAGTGATATTACTAGGGTAAGCACAAATTAGTTTTATCCTATTCTCTCGATGTGATATCCCTAACCTCTAAATTGCCTTATCATAGGATGATTCTTGATAGGATTTGAAAATTTGAAGAATATCTCTTACAATAGGCCCAACGGAGTTGCCAAAGGATAATTGTGTTTGGATAATGAAAAAGAATACCTAACTTCATTTTGATCTGCATACTAATTTCAAAACAAACCTCTTTTAAGGAATGAATCCAAAATATCCTCACTATGATATCACTCAACTCTTGAAGTGTTTTTAAAGGTTAGTGTATGGAATATAATTTACCTCTTTTCATTATAAAACTTAAAAAGTAAGTTACCATTTCCTTAGGTAGAACTTGTGTTAATTTGCCCCAGGATAGGGATTGGTTTGTATCTTGAAACGTCTCTTTAAAACATGCCTCGATGTGAGAAGACATTCTTTATTTAATTTTAAGTCCAATAACTTCAATGACTAAACCTTAGCAATGTTCTTCTCTTATGTTTACCTACCTCAATTGGACTAGTGTGCTATGCTAAAGATGATGGTTGTCCCAAACTTTATAGGCCAAGTGCCCCTTAGGTTTTGAGTTTGTTTACCCCCTTGTGTTTAGGCTTAGTTCTTCAAGGTCAAGCAAGAGTTGTTTGGACATAGGGTTTTACTCGAAATTTAGGTTTCTTATGTTTAAGACTAAGGCCAAATTCGTGATAAGAATGGATTATGGTTTGCATTTGGTATTGGGCTTTCTTGGTGGGCCTGAGTGTTATGACTTCTTAGGATGGGCGCTCATGTTTGGATTTGATTGTCTTATAAGGCAAGGGGCTTAGGTTGGGCCAAAGGCTAAGGTTTGTGTTTGTTTGATTAGGCTAGTCGTAGGGCTTTTCCTTTTTGTTTCAAGTTTTCTTGTTCTCATCTTAGATCCAATAAGGATTTGCAACTGTTAGCAACCTCCTTCTTTTTCTCTTCTTCTCTTTTTTATTCTTTTATTCTTTTTTTTTTTTTGACTTTTTTAGAGAGAGGAAGAAGGAGAGGAAAATTTTATTCTCAAAACCAAGGATGGAGGGATTTGCTTAATTAAAGGACTTATTTTTTGCCATTTTCACAACAAAAATGTAAGAATTATCAGTTAACCAAAAAATTTTACTAACACTTGAAGGGGGCAGAACTTTAAATTCCAACTTAAGTGATGGGATGAAAGGGAAGAAACTATTTGCAAAAGGATGTGTTGGGATCAGGACAAATGGTTATTTATTGACACTAAGGGAAATAGAAGGACAAGTTTAAGAACGTTTGAAAGAAAATAAGGTCTTTTTGAATAGGAAATTATCTTATAAGCTAGTGAGCGATCAATAAAGGGAGAAACCGATAACCTATGTATTTACAAGGAATATAAAAAAAAAAAAAACAAAAGTTGAAAGAGATCAAATGTTTTAAAGGGGAGGGGATCTTATTGAGAATCTATAAACAAGACAAACAAGTGGAAGGATTTATGACCATATGAAACAACCAAAAGCTAATTTATACATGGGGAAACTCAAAAGCCTAAAGAGGAGTTTTAGCCTAATGATTAAAAGGAAAGAAAGAATGTACAGTATTCAAAAGAAGGTTGTGGAAAATCAATGACAAATGATCAATGAGCCAACTATCCTTACTTAGAAAACTCAAAGATGAGTGCTTAAAACTTTACTTCTTTTTTTCTTTTATTTTTCCTTTTATTTTTTTGTTTTTCTTATCTCTTTTTTTTTTTAAACGAAGATTTAAAAGATTCTTTTGAAGAATGAAGTTATAATCAATGTAGATGGAATACATGAGAATCCTATGCCACAAGTCGAAAAGGAGTAAGAAGAAAACTATTTACAACCTAGTGGAAAGTCCTTCTGATTTTTTCTTTTTACTCCCTATTTTCTCCATTTTTTTTTTTTGTTTTTTACATGAATATTTTGGTAAGGATAAAGAGCAAAGATAGAAACCAAAACCAATTGATTAAAACTAAGAAAGAGGATTTTCCAAAAGAATGAATTCTAAATGAGAATAGGCTCCCTTTTTATTAGTTCGACAAGAAGTGAACAAAACAAAGGTGTCTAATATTTATTCTATGGAAATTTGATATTTACTCGAAGCCTTTTCATTAAGTTTGAAAAAATTCCTAATCTCACTCTCATAGGCGAGTTCTAAGGTCCTCTAGCATTTCTCAAGTTCCTCCAAGGACTTGTTTGAGTAGGGCTTCCAAGGCCCAATTGTGAGCTTCAGAACATCTAAGCTTTTCTCTTAAATAGGTGACCTTAGCTTTTAGCAATTGTTCATGATTCCTAGGGAGGTCTTATGGTCTATTGATTCTCCTATTATTGATTTCTTAATCTCATACCATTTGATTTGGGCTTACAAAATTGATATGTAAGAGCAATTTAATGGAAGGATTCAAGTAGAATACATTGATGCTAGAAACCATTTGGTTAACACATCAACATTTTAAATTGCAACCCTACCATTGATTCAGTGTTTATAAAGTACCGTTAACTCTTATAAAAGAATGTGTATACTTTTGGCAAACATTTTAAAAGGGTACAGAAAACTTTTGTAAGGAACTAATATGACAATTGGTCGTACTTTTGGATTATCGAATCATTAGTACTGTTAGAACCCTTAGAATTAGTGTATTAACTAAAGATTAAGGGAGATGTATGTAATTCATGTAAAAACACTAACTAATGCCCTATTATGATACTTACTAGGTTAGCACCAAAAATATACAAACATATATTTGATAGAAAATAACATAGGTTATTTATGAAAAACAAGCAAACATATACATTTGACATGGGAAGGGCATCTTGAAGGAAAAATTCTAATTTTCGAAGGTTTATGTGGCTAGCCTACTTGGCGGTCCCTAGTGAAGTCATCATTCTATCAAACCTAAATTTTTACTTTGTATTTTCCTTAATCTAATTAATATTAAACCCTACACATTTAAAATTGACCTTTGACTAAGGATTAAGGAAAACATGGTTTCTTTTGAATTTTGAAAAAGGTTTAGAGTCGCTACCCAACTGCAATTGGGAAAAAAGTTAAGTTATAACCAATTAGATAAATTTCTTATAAGTTAGCTATTACACTATGAAAAAAAAATGTCTTTGGAAAATAATTTTGAGAACTAGAGATTTTAGACTCAGGGACTAACTTATTAAACTTTAAACGAATACCAACTAAACCTTCCAAGTTTGAATCTATCCTTCAAAATACCCTCAATAAGTCTATTTTTGTAATTTTCCATTTTTTGATTTTCTAATGCCCTATTTTTATGTAAAGAAGAAGACATTCATTTATTCCTTTTTTTGAAAAAAAAAAAAGGAAAAACTTAAAAAATTATAAGGAAAAGGGAATATAAGATTTCTTTTTCCTTTTTTAAGTCGCACTATAGTTTTCTACAAGTGCTTATATATCCACTACTCAAGATTAGACTTTCATAGTTCATTTTTATAAACCCTTAATGTGTTAGTTTATTTCAATTTTGAAATTAGATGAGTTTATGTCTCTTAGCCATTTATATTTTATTTCAGAGAAAGCTTTAACAAGTGTCATAATTTTGATGTTTTATTTTTGGAAAATTCTAAAAGAGTCCTAATTTTGTAAAAGGCTCATTAATTTTTAATTTTTTGAAAAATAGGTTTTTCCAAATGGAGAGAAAAATATTTCAATTTTAATTATAATTATAATTTTATATTATTTTCCATTATTATTTTTTTATGACAACAAAATGAAATTAAAAAAATAATATAAATAATGAAAGAATAGGGTTGGACCAGTTATGGCTTGGGCACGAGTCATATTTGGAGCAAACAATTAAGTTTTGGGTTAGAGTAATGGGTTCAGATCGAGTCGCATGTGACATATACGTGCTTAGAGTGGGGAAGAATGAGTGGTCATCAAAAGGTATTCCAAAAGTTGTTTTAGGGGCCAAAACGAGGGGTAAATTTAACTTTCATGTGAAAGTCATTGGCAAAAGGCTAATTACTGGTGATGTTATAACGTTCAATGGTTGTTTGGTGGTAGTTCGTAATTGGGTAGTGAATAACAATAGTGGTTACTTCACATGGTAGCAGTTGGTAGTCAGTGGATGGTCGAGTCTTAGGTTTTTTAGTATGGTGAGTTCATTAGTGGTGAGGGTTTAACATCAGAACTATCATGGGTAATGGTTCTTACAGCAGCTATAGGTTCAAAACCCTGGTTAAATGGTGGAGGAGCTATGGACCATGGTTGTTTGTATGGATAATGGCATTGAGAAGCTTAGACGATCTGCAACACTACTTGGGTGAATTCCTTCAACTAATATTATGATTGAAGGATTTATAAAGGAAAAGCGTAAGCTCCTTTAGCTTAGAGAGAGAATAGAACAAGTGTATGTTTGAGAGTATGGGAGTGAGATTTAACAAGTCCCCTCAATTCCCTTTTATACTAATTCATATTGATTCAAGGGTGGAAAGTCCGTCATCCTATTAATTTCAAAAATCACAATGAATGGGCCATTTATGATTTCATTTCGAAGTAATTGTGATTCAAGTGTAATCAGTGGTTAAAATGAACCACATGATGTTTGTTCTTGCCAAAACAAAGGATTGGAAGCTTTGATTCTACTAGATTTAAGCTTGGTCAATATGGAGCAAGATCTTTGCATTCAACTCTTTCCCAATTTTTCATGGCTAATTTGATCTTTAAAATGCTCATACTTAGGACGTATTTTAGCTACTGATCCATAGTATCCTAACTTTATTTCGCGATTTCACTAAGTTAGATTTATGTAAGTGAACAAGAGAAAGGAAGGGAAAGAGAGGGAAAAAAAGAAGAAAGAAGATGTTGATGAGGTACCACATTAACCACGTGGCTTAATAAGATTAAGACATACGGTAGATGGGGGAGGAAAAAACAAAAGGTTAAACTTGCACCATGCAAGGATCGAACCCTAAGCCTCTCTCTTTTTGTAATTTTAATATCAAGTATAGTACCAAACGGGCTATTAGCACTTACCTTGTCTATTTATATAAACAAAATATCTATAAAGGTTTTGGCTTGGGCTATATTTGAATTAAAAATCTATCCAACACCCAAGCCAAATCCAAAATTCATGCCTAACTAACACCTTTATAATTATTATTTTAATTTCCCAAGAATTTTATTTATTCACTTTTACTAAATTTCTTTTTTTTTTATTTTCCATTTTTTAAAGTTTTTATGCTTTTCTCGAATTTGCTAATTTTTTAGATTTTTCAAGTTTTTCAATTTTTTCATATTTTCTTATTTTTTATTTTTCTAATTTTTTTTTTTTGTATTTTTTTAGGTTTTCTATTTATTTTTTTTTGTAATTTTTTAAAATTTTTCATTTTTTTTATTTTTCAATTAAGATTCTTTCATTACCTAAAGGAAATTTTAAAATTACAAAGGAGGGCTTAAGAGAGGGGTGTACCCAAAAATGGGATATCTATAAAGCTTAACAACTCCAAAATATTGCATTTTGGATCCCATTCAAACTACTACATGCTCTTATTCCTTCATGCCATTGATTCAAGATTTCAAGGCATATCGTCTTTTGATATTAGAGCTTTGGAATTGAGACATGTAAAGTATTCAAGAACTTATCTTTTGTTCATCATAGGTTTTGATGGTAGAAGTATCCAGTTTGTGGTTTTCTACATTTTCAAACCTAGCTAAGTCATGGTTTGATATTTTGCTATTTTTTTTACTATATAGTTGAATTTGTTGTAGTTAGGTATCATTGAAATTATCTAAAGGATTGTTCATAGTGATTATAGTGGTAATCGTAAGGGCACCATTGAAATTGTCCAAAGGATTGTTTGTAGTGTGCAATGGTAATAGTAAAGATTCAAGTAGTTTGATGAGTTGAAATTTCGTAGGTATTTGTTTAGTAGGAGGTAGGTGTACCAAGGGCTTAATAGATTTCTTAAGAGAAGTTGAGAGAAAGGTTTGCAAGCAAAATGTTGGATGAAAGTTGCATAATCAAGGAGATAGTTCCAAATAAAGGGTTAGTGATTTGTAGTATCAATTACAAAATATCACTAAGCTATTATAAGAGTTAACTATGTTAGTCTAAGGCCAATGTGAAATCAGATGAGATGAAAAATGAGTGAACTGAGATGAGAAGAGTGATAGAGATTCCTGAGCTTGAACAAGATTGAGAATAGTACAAAGGTAGTGGTAATGATATATTCAAGGTGAATCTTAAAGCCCAAAAAGAGAGAGATGAACCTAAGGTTACTAACCAAGCTCTTAAGAACATTAAGATTAAGCTATTGACCTATAGTAGTAATAGCTAGTAGCTAACTTGAAGAATATTTAGACTACATGCCCTAAGTAGAAAAGATTTTGGAGTACTATGAGTGTTGCTGGAAGGTAAATGCACCTATAAGATTTATAGTATAGAGGACTTGAGTTCGAGTGTCAATCCCTTAAGGACTAATTATGAATTACTAGTAGTTTTACTTATTTTCCTATTATCTAACCTAAACAATTAAGTTTTGGTATCCAATTATTAAATCTAAATTGAACTAATCTAATCAAAAGGAACAATAAAAGAACTACTAAAATACAAAAATAAAAGAGAATACAAATAAAACTATTGAGAACGCATCAGCTTTAGTATTTAGATATTAAATTTCCTCCTAAAATCTATGATACATATAATCTCATTCTTGCTATTGGACCATGAGAGTTTCTAAATTGAGTTAATTGTACTCCTAATTGACCTCAAATTAACTCTAAACCTCAATTATACTCCATCCAAATTGCTTTTGGAATAGAATATATTAAGATCGCATTAAGTTTTTAAACAATAAGATTAGGTTACCATAATCTAGAGAAATCAAATTGTCAAACCTCATTTTATTTATTTACTTCTTATTACATCAATCCATTCACAATAGGATCTCACAAACTCTAAGGTGAACTCTAACATTGAATTAATAACCTGGGTAATTATTAATTCAACACAATAAAGCACAATATAATTAGATCTCAATAACAAGAAAATATAGACTGAATTAATAAGAAATATATTCTACATAGATTCTAGGATTCATTATCTAAATATAAAAAGGAATAAATTAAAACATTGAAAAGAAAAAAAAATAAAAAATAAAAGTGGACATGGGAGTGAAATGTGAAAAATAGCAAGCGCACCTATCGTTTTAATAATATAGTTCAAAGAATGAATGTTGTCCTATAGAGACCATGATTATTAATACTAACTAATTTTCTATTATCCAATCGGCAATTTGAATTCAAGAAACTTAAAGAATTTAACTAAATTTGCAGCAATTAATAAATCTAACAACTAATTAAGATTCAATCAAAGAAACTAATCACAAAAGCAATCAAATTATAAATTAACTCAAGATTCTATGTCGTATCTAGATCTTTGTTTCCCCTAGACTTATACATGCAACTTTCATTAAAAACAATCTAATTCAATCTTTATTTTTTTTTTTTATCAGAAGAACTCTCCATTAAAGCTAATTACTTTCATAAGTCTACTAATCCTAATCTTTAGATTACCTATTATAATCTCTTCTTAATAGCATAACCTAATATCACATTAAAGTACATCGAATTCTCTTAAAGATAGTGTTAAAGATCTAGAAAGATTTTGCAATTCATCTCTAAACTTGCAAGAAACTTTATCAACTATGCCTAGATTTAATCATGCAAGAAATCTCTTGATTCTCTTATATAATATCAAATTTTAGATTACTTATTAGAATTTCTTCTCAATATTATAACATAAGATCACATTAAAGTATAAAAAGTTCTCTTAAAGATAGTGTTAAAGAGCCGAAAAGATTTTACAATTTATCTCTAAACTTGCAAGAATCTTCATTAACTATGCCCAAGTCTAATCAGATATGAAATCTTTCAATTCTCTTGTACAATATCAAATTTTAGATGAATACCCATGGAAATACTAATCTAAACAATCAAGCGCACATAATTGAATCGAGAAAAAACTAAAGAATTCATTAAATCTAATTAAAAAAAAAAAACAATTTCACATGGTAGATATAGGTTTCTCAAAAGATCTATTGGCTATTCATGATAAAGCAAAAATCTTGAATAAAATCTAAGAGAAAAGTAGAAGAATAGATCATTAAATCAATGTAAAATCTTGAATCTTGATGTCTTGAAGTTCCTTACTCTCTTGAGTATTTATCCTTAGAAGTCTCTCAAAAGCAAGCTCTAATAATTCTATCAAAAAGTCGTCAAAGAAGCTTTAAATAGGCGATGCAAAATTAGGGTAATGTTGCCAACGACACAACTTGGTGACACAATCGTGTCACTTTCTAAACTTTTAAATTTCTTAATGCCTTCACTATGTTTGGGAACAAAATGACTTGGGGACACAACCGTATCCTTAGCTCATGTAACTTTCTGACCATTTTTAAAATTGTTGCAATTCTTCATTGAAAATGATACAATCATATCATTTAGTCATGTTAATTTTCAAAACTTCATATCTTCCTCATTTTAGCTCCAAATTAAGTGAAACTTGTTTCTATTTTCTAGTTTTTCTTTCGTAGATTATTCAAAACCTAGAAAATAAGATTTTACTCAATTAAGTATCATTTGCTCAAAATAAATACAAAATTTGAGAAAAAATCACTCTTTAAAATATAAGCAATTAAGAGTTTATCAAAGAGAAGGTTAAGAGGCAATACTCTTAGAGTCTTGAAACCATGACCTCTCCTATTTTACATCTTAATTACAAGGCTTATGTGTCTATTTATAGTACAAAAGGAATTTTGAAATAGATTTCCAATGCATCTTCAAAATATATTTTTCAATATTTCTTTTTTTTAAATCTAGCTCCACTTAAAAGATATATGGATGCATATCATTTGTCATGGCTTTAAATATTTTCAAAAATAATATAATTTGCAAGGAATAGCATGCTTACGCTATAAGATCACAACCATGGTTCCTACTTATGATCTTTCTCTACTTAAAAATTGCAAATAAGTGAAATAGGGGGTTCATGCCCATAATCTTGACCATAATCCTCTTTAACCATCAATTCTTCCTTATTTCCTTACTCTTTTGCTCATAATTTTAGTTCATGGTCCCTATTCATGAGTGTGATCATTTCCTAAGCTTCAAAACTTGTTCAAATCCTCTTCAAATCATCCAAAATTGCATCTAAAATCATCAAACTCTTCAAATGAAGCTTGAAATCAAAATATAAACAAATTAAGCATCAAGTTCAATATAAACATCTAGAAAATATTTTAAAAAGCATTATAAAATCAACTATAGAAGATGCGTATTTGTACACTCACCAAATTCACCTACACTTAGGTCTTTACTTGTCCCCAAGGAAAATAAATCAATCAATGAGAACTTTGAAGGATAGAATTATCCGTGAACTCTCTAGATTATAGAATTTATATCAAAATTGCAAATAGCATATTCAAAAACAAGAGCACATACTCTTCAATTGAATTTTTACCCTTTCAACAGTAATTTCAAAACTTGGGCAACTTTTATTTTATAGAATTCCACTTAATCCCATTTACATGCCCTTAAAACATAATTACAAAATACATGTATTAGCTACTAAATGTCATACCAGAATTCCAAAATTAATCTATATAGTATGAAGTTAAGCCACATCATTTAAATAAAGATTAAACTAAAAATCAAAATTAACGTAAACTAATTAAGAAAGAGTTATCAATATTTTAAAAAATTGGCTAAAGGGTATGCTATCCCCTCTCTTACCACTCTAAGCACAATAATTAAAAACAAAATGCATGTTACATCAACAAATCCCCTAATTATTTCCTTAGTATTTATTTTCATTGGAGAATTCATTTTATTTAATTTTTTCCTTTGCGCTAGAGCAATTTCACTTTGTCAGTAACTCTTAGACTAGACAATCTTATGATACTAGGCATTAAAACTACCCTTCAAACCATCCATTTACTTCATTTGATTTCAATCTTTTCTTTTTTATGCGAATTAAACCTTTAGACTGACTTTTCTCTTGATTCTTGTAGTGAGCTTTTAGCTAATAATCCTGAGCTCATCACCAATGTTGACAGGCATTATTCCATACTAAGGAGGCATCTCGCGAACTTAACTACTCAAGTCAACGAAACACACAAGTAAAACTCTTTAACTTTTTAGCACTTTCAATTCATACCTTTTTTTTAATTTTAGGCTCAACCTTGAATACTTTTTCATTCAATTTATTTATTTTTATTTAATCTCCAACTACTTTGAGCCTTCTAAGGAGTGAGTATACATTAAAGGAAAATATTGATAATTTAATCCTAATTAGTAATGTCCCTCCTAATTCTAAGTCTAAATCTAAGTTTAAATAATAGAAAACTCTACACTTCACACAGGTTCATCATTTAGTTCTAACATTGTGTAAAAGGGTCATTATGATTTAGCGAATTAATGCAAAAATTGAAAAAATTATCAAAAAAAGTTTCCTTTCAATTAGATGAAAAATAATGGTGAATAAATGTGAAATATCAAACAAATTGATTCCACGTTTCTTTAAAAATTCTAAAAAATTTTGTAAAAATCTTAAGATCAAATTAATTTAGCTCAAATGTTATGATTAAGTAGATTAAGAAATTAATCACAATTAAGTCTAATTAAGTAGATTAAGCAAAATTAGGGAAATTCTATGGCTTTGTTACATTTTATTATTTAAATTTAAATAGAGTGTCATGCCATATGTATACTTCTAGGGTTTACTTAAGGTTTTGGGTACATTTATAGTTATCAGGTCGCATATACATTTAGTACTTAAGGTTTTAGGAAATCAAAATTCTTGCTTATACTTAATGAATGATTTTCACTAAGATTAGTTTTTCTCAATACTCTAAGGTTTTTAAGAAATAGTTAAGGCTTTTTTATTATTTTAAGGTTGCCCGTATATTAAGGTTTTTAGGGTTTTATATGTACAATTAAGATTTTAAGGTTAAACTTACTCTAGAGCTTTCTATCTTCTTAATTAGTGTTTTTGACTTAATATTTAGGGTTAGATTATCTTATTTAAGTTTTTAATTCTTATATTTCTATAAGTTTCTATAGATCATCCGTTAACTCTCTCTCTCTTGTCTAACCTCCAACTATGCTCAAAACTCCTAAGGTTTACAAATAATGGTTAGAATAATAAGTCAAAGGATTTTCCTTATATTCAAAATCCTTAATCTCTCACAATAGCACCAAAAAAATGATGAGAGGTAAGTGCACCAATCAATTTTATAGTACAACAGATTTGAGTCAAAGCATCAATCCTTGAATGATTAATTATGAATTACTAATACTTCACCTCATTTTCCTATTATCTAATTAAACAATTAAGTGTTAAATATCAAATTATTAAATCTAAATTGAAATAATCTAATCTAAAGGAATAATAAAAGAACAACTAAAGAATGAAAATGAAAGAGAACACAAATGAAATTATTGAGAACGTATCAACTTTAATATTTAAATATTGAATTTCCTCTTAGAATCTAGGATACATTCAATTTCATCCTTCTTATTGGACCGTGAAAGTTCCTACATTGAATTAACCAGACTCACATCTCAAATTAAATTTTAACCTCAATTATACTCTACTTGAATCACTTCTATAATAAAATATATCAAAATCGCATTAAGTTCTTAAACAACACTATTAGGTTGCCTTAATTCAAAAAGATCAAATAACTAAACCACAATCTATTTAATTACTGCTAATTACATCAGTTCATAAACAATGGGATCTCACAAACTCTAAGGTGAACTCTAACATTGAATTAACAACCTGAGTAAATATTAATTTAACACAATAAAGCACAATGTAATTAGATCTTAATTGCAAGAAATCATAGATTGAATTGACAAGAAATATATTCTACATAGATTATCGAATTCAATGTCTAAATACTAAAAGAATAAATTAAACTATTGAAAAGAAATTGAAAAGAAACATATAAGTAGACATAAGAGCAGGTTAAGTGACAACTTTCTTCGAGTCTTGAAACCCTAAGCCCTCCTATTGTATATCTAAATTACAAGGCTTATGTGTTTATTTATAGTATAAAAGGAATCTTGAAATAGATCTTTAATGTATCTTCAAAATATCTTTTCAATATTTCTTCTTTCCAAATTTAGCTCTAATTAAAAGACATATGCAAGTATGGCATCTTTCAAGGCTTCAAATATTTCCAGAAATAATATAATTTGCTAGGAATAGCATGTTTATACCCTTTAAATCATGGCCATGATTCCTACCGGTGATCTTTCTCTGCTTAAAATTTTCAAATAAGTGAAATAGGAGGTTAACGCCCATCATCCTAACCTTCATCCTTTCTAATCATCAATTCTTCTTTATTTTCTTGCTCCTTTACCCACCATATTAGTTCATGGTCCCTATTTATAGGTGTAGTCCTTTTGTAAGCTTCAAAACTTGTCCAAATCCTCTTCAAATGATCCAAAAATTTGTTTAAAATCATCAAACTCTTCAAATGCAGCCTGAAATCAAAATATAAACAAATTAAACACCAAGTTCAATGTAACCACCTAGAAAATTTTATAAAGATATTATAAAATATGTATATTTATACACTCATCAAGTGTAATGATCACATTAAAGCTAAGCTAGCTCCTTATCCTTTGTTGAGTATGCATGCTTTAGTAGGATAAATTGGTCCCTATGAGAAGGAGAAGAGCCAATTTGATCTTGGAGATTAAAGAAGAGGTTGATAAGCCAACGACTTGTTTCAACCTTCTATAAGCAAGACATGTTACATACTTTCTGTAGATACCAAAAGTAACCAAGAGGGGCGGGGTAAATTAGTTACTTAAAAATTCAAATTATCTATAAATTTTAATTAAGGTTTTCCCTTTAGTTACCTAAAAAAGCTTGACATGTAAAACAATCAACTAGTTAATATATGTGTGTGTGTGCACACACGCACGCACAAAAGTAAAAAGGAGTAAGGTAAAGAGAAGATTAGGCAAGAAAATTACAATGCTTCAACCTTATGCCTATTACATTCTTCTAGCTCTATTACTGAGGACCCTATATTCCATATTTGTGTCATTTCACTATCCACTTTAATCATTCAATTCAAGACAAATTACAAACAACAATATTCTACCCTATCTCCCTAGCCTATCTCTTAGCCAATCACATATTTGAGTATAAAAATAGTCTTCTCTTCCAACAAAACTCCTAACATGCAAAAATAAAGAGTAACAAACATTTTGAGGAGTGAATAGAAGTTTCCTCTAACAATAAGAACGAAATGAAAATATAAAGTTGAAAGTTGTAAGTGTAGGATAATCCTTTGATTTAGCTTATGATTTCTTTGTATGTATGTAGTTAGCAAATGCAAGATGGAGATCAAATATGAGTTATGAAATTTTGATTTATGTTGTATATGACACCTTGTGCAATTTCTTCATTGTAGATATATAAATATTTTGAAGGAGTTAACTCTATCTTGAATTAACCATTGAAAATATCTTAATCTTGTAAAATGTGCAACATAAATGTCCTTAGCCTTTTGCTTCTTTTTAATCTACACATTGGGCTTCAATTTTCTATTATTAGATAAAATGTCTACATTATTTTGGGCTTTTGAATTTCCTTAATATCTTCATATTTCGAAGTTTAAAAAACTAGAGCAAATAAGCTTGCTCAATAAAATTATGGAGAATATTTTCAAATGTTGTTAGTTTTTTCAAATCTTAAACTAGAAACTTTTGGATATAGCTTGCTAATATCTCCCACTTGAAGCCTAGTAATATCTCTCCCAAATCTAATCTACAAAAAATCCTCTTTGACATTAAATTTTGAATTTGAAAAAATTTGTTGTTGTTTTCATGATTTAACCTTATCCTTGAGCTTATCCATTCGAACATCCCTTATCTAGTTGTTTGGATTGCTTTTGACCCATTTGAACATCCCTTATCTAGTTTTTCGACTTGCTTCTGATCCATTGATTATTAAAAAGGAAACAACAAAAGAAATATAAAAACTTGTGAACTCTCCACATTGATGGATACTCTACTTTTGAAGAGGAGAAGGTTAGAGCAGGGTTAGTTTTGAAGGGTTTACATAGGTTAGAGGTATGTTATGCCATATGCACTCTACTAACGTAAGAGTTGAAGTTTCTTCACCAAAGACAAAGCTACCCTAACCAACCACACCCCTCCAAAATAGTGTACTTTGTTTTACAAATTAAGAAGATCATGAGCACTTGCAAGACAACCTCTAAGTCAAAGCTCTTAATAGGTGAGAAAGTAGTGGTAGCAGTAATGTAACTAGTTGATATATAAATATTACATATATATGAACTCCCTATAAATATATGATATATATATAATAATATTCTATCTTATAATATTTACATATAAATGTCTTTTGAATTGAATGCTTTCAAGCAATTGAGTCGTGTAAGTCTTATGTAGACTAAGTCCATGATGATGGCTATAGGGTTAACATCTATCCCATGTTGGTTTAAATGGTAAGACTATTATGACTTTACTGTTTTAGGGTGTGACAAAAATGGTTAAGCAAATGATTGTTAAAAATGGGATGTAATAAATGTTAATAAGATACACTTAGATTTGTTGCATGCTTTAAGTTTGAATTTACATTTTTTGTAAAATCATGAAACCAAGTAAGAGTATACCTATTTACTTTTGATTGTCTTCAAGGATCAGATGGAATGAAATTCGTTGGATTTGAATAAGATGAATCAACAAAATTTAACTAAGAAGATGAAATTGAGTTTTCTAAAGTTAAGGATTTATTCCTTAGTAATGACTCAAAATTTTCATAAAAATTTCATGTATTAAATAAGGACGAGACACCCTCTGTAATAGAATGTTGATGAATTATATCATAGCATCTCTGAAAGATAAAATGTTCTCATGAATACTGACATCTTAACTAAGAAAAATTTGATGGATGTCAAGACCATAAAGCTTACGTCCCCTTTCATTTTACAAATATCCTAAAATTACATAATGACAACCTGTAGCATGAAATATGTCCTTTAAATGACCAATAATAATAGCATAGCATGAGGAGTTCGATTAGTAGTAAAGCCCTCTCTTTGGTCCTTGACCAAACCAAAGGAAAAAAATACAAACTAGTCTACTACAATAACCATATTCTCCAAATACCAAAGGTTATATACTCTATAGTGGAGAAGCTTACCCTAGAAATGGTAATCTCAGCTACAAAGCTTCCATCTTACTTTAAAGTATACCAAGAGATTGTCTTGAATGGCTAACCACTAAGACAATTCTCTACAAGCATAATGTTTTAAGATGAATGGTCAATTATGTATTAGAGCTTAAAGCTTACACCATACAATATAGATTACAAGAAACAATCAAAGTTCAAGTCCTTATAGACTTCATCACTAAATTGACTATAGAAGAGGAAACAACAAAAGAAATAGATAAAACTTGTATGAACTCTCCACATTGATGAATTCTCTATTTTTGTGGGGAGGGGGTTGGAGGGTGTGAAGAGGAGGAGCAGGGTTAGTTTTGAAGGGGTTGTATGGGTTAGAGGTATAACATGCCATATGTACTCTATTAAATTGAGCATCAAAGTCTCTTCATCAAAGAAACTTCCCCTCCTACACCTACCTAACTATCCTTCAATAGAATACTTACTTCCACAAATTAGGAAGATCTTGAAGCACTTGTAAGACAACTGCTAATTCAAAGTTCCTATTAGTAAAAAAAGTAGCAACAATAGTAATGTAACTAGTAAATCTATAAATACTACATATATATGAACTCCCTATAATTATATCTTAGATATATACATATATATATATATATATTAGTCTATCTTATAAGTTATTTACATATAAATGTGCTTTAAACTTAATGCTTCAAAGCTATTAAGTCATGTATACCTTATGTTGACCAAGTCTATGATAATGGTTGTAAGGTTAGCATATATCTCAAGTTGATTTACATAGATAAATTGTTATGACTTTACTTTTTCAAGATGTGAAAGAAATCATTAAGTGAATGATTATAAAAAATGGGATGTAACAAATATCAAGGGGTTATACTTAGATTTGTTACATATCATGATTTTCAATTTATATTATTAATAAAATCATGAAGCCAAGTAGGTGTATGTCTATTTCTTTTTTATTGTCTTAAAGGATTAAATGGAATGACATTCATTGGATTTGAATAAGATGAATCAATAGACATAAAATGAGAAGACAAATTTGAATTTTCTAAAGTTAAGGATTTATTCATTGGTAATGATGCAATATTTTTATCAAAATTTCATGTATGAAATAGGGCAAGACATTCTCTATTATATGAAATAAGGGCAAGACATCCTATATTGTATTATGTTGATGATCCATTTTAACAACATCTTTGAAAAGAAAAACATTCTCATGAAAATTAACATCTCGACTAAGAAAAATATGATGAATGTGAAGATCAAAGAGCTTATATCCCCTTTGATTTGATAGGTATTTTAAAAATCCACAATGATGACCTGTAACATGAAATTCACCCTTTAAATGATCAATAATTATGTCATAACATGAGGAGTTTGGTTAGTGCTAAACCTGTCTCTTTAGTCCTCAACCAAGCCAAAGAAAAAGAACTCAAAATAGTTTACTACAATAACCACCTTCTCCAAAAATCAGAGGTTAGATGCTCAACATTGTAGAAGTCTGCCCTAAAAGTAGTAATCTCAACTAAAAAGCTTCGATCTTACTTTGAAGCATACCACATGATTATCTTGACTAACCAACCACTAATACAATTCTCCAAAAACATAATGTCTTAAGACGAATGGTCAATTATGTATTAAAGCTTAGAGCTTACGCCATACAATATAGACTACAAGATATAATCAAAGTTCAAGGCCTTATAGACTTCATCATTGAATAGTCCATAGAAGAGTGATAGGAATCAACCTCCAACTATCTCCAAGCCGAAGCTAATCAATCCTAAGCTAAAGCCGATCAGCTTTTGCCAAGGCCGAACTAATAACAGAAGACCAAAGGAAACAAAAGGAGACATTTGGCACCGAGTCTGTCGTCTACCGAGAAGCTGAGAGAATGCATAGTCGAGTACTCGAAACTAAAGATCCACTCAGCATTGCACCGAGAGACTAGTACTGACTAATTCTAGCACTCAATAATTATAGGCTGACCTTTTCAGTATCTCAGCTAAGTACTGCAAGACTTCAAAAGCTCCTTCTCGAACTTAGACATCCAACTGCCGACCCCGCCCAGTTTGAATCTTGCTCCTTCCAGGACAGGCCGAGTGACTACATGCCAACTTCTATTAAACACACAGTTTTGTATTCTTGTACATGTTTTCTTTATTTTATTTATGGGCTCAATTCTTTAGGGTTTAAGGTCTTGTATATTATTTACAGTTTTTCCACTAGCGTTTAGCACTTGTTATAAATAGTAACATTTATAATCATAAAAAGTAGTTCAGACATAGTAAAGAATATTCCCATATAGGGAGTGAAACCTTCCTCTTTCAAGCAAGACTATACTTGAGCTAGCAAAGCTTGCATTTGTCGGATTATTGAGTATTAATTAATCTCTTTAATCTTTTCCGCGTTCTTATCAATCTTGACCCTAAGATTGTGGTGAACCGTTCATTTAAGTTAGTTAGTAAGTTGCATCTAACCTCTCAATTGAATCCCAAGCAATATTTAGTGTTCATGAGTTGTATCGAACCCTATTTCAAGCTCAAATCCCTAATTGTGTTTGTGTCTTAGTGCATGATATCCATACACATTCACACTCAAAACCCTTGTTTTATTTCCTGTTCTTCATACCTACTTGAATCCATAAATACCCATTCTATTCTTCCAATCGGCGACCAGTAGTACGCATCATCTCAGTATCAAAGTTTTAGGGAGACATGCGTACTAGTGTGCTTCAAAGTTAATTCGTAGTTTGAACATTTCTAATAATCATCGTTCCGTAGTTAGTGTATTGTTTATGTTTTTAGTATTCGTGGTATTGTGCTACAGTTCAGTCCAATAACATTAATCTCAGTAGTTGATTTTAATTATTGTAGAAGTTTTTATCTAGAGTGGTAACTGAAGAAGCCGAATAGTGGTTGTTTCTGGGTTACTGTAATTTTGTTTTGTTGTTTATTTAATTTTTTGGAAAAGTATTGTACAGATAAGAATGTCAGAAAATAGTACCAATAACACTAGTGATAGTCCTTACGGAAGCTTGAGGAGATGTGTTGATAACTTAGAATACCAAATTCAGAATCTCACTGACTCTATCCAAGAATTCACTAGTTTAGTCAAAGGCCATAGACGTGATGGCCGAAAAGAAAGAAGGGAATAAACACCTACTAATAAAAGTGGTTCCGATGAACTTAACAACAATGAGCGACAGCCAAGAAGCAAAGAAAACCAACCTGTGCTAAGAAGAAGAAATGAAAGGAGTATTGACTCCAAAGCAAATCAAGAAGCTTGAAGAAGAGAGCCGAGGCTGAGAAAGGATGTGGCTGAGCAAAGCTCGAATAGAAGTGGCCGATTTGAAGTGAACCAACCTGTTAGGAATGTAAGGGATGAACCCCAAGCACCTGGCCAAGGACTTGATAATATCAAGCTTAAACTTCCAACCTTTAATGGAACTAGCTGACTTAAAAAATTCCTTAACTAGGTTCCCCAAGTTGAGAAGTTGTTCAAGTGCTACGAGTGTGATGATCGAACAAAGGTCAAGCTAGCTTCATTATCCCTTGTTAAATATACAAGCCTTTGGTGAGATAAGCTGGTTGCTAAGTAAGATACTAAAGGAGAAGAGCCAAGAAGAACTTAGAGGCTTATGAAGCGATTGATGAATCAGCACATTATGCCAACCTACTTTAAGCAAGAGATGCTCTATGCCTTCCAACACCTAAGACAAGGTCGAAATACTGTTGAAGAGTATTTGCAAGAGTTTGAGCGCTACGAGTGTGATGATCGAACAAAGGTCAAGCTAGCTTCATTATCCCTTATTGAATATACAAGCCTTTGGTGAGATAAGCTGGTTGCTAAGCAAGACACTAAAGGAGAAGAGCCGATCAGAACTTAGAGGCTTATGAAGCAATTGATGAATCAGCGCATTGTGCCAACCTACTTTAAGCAAGAGATGCTCCATGCCTTCCAACACCTATAACAAGGTCGAAATACTGTTGAAGAGTATTTGCAAGAGTTTGAGACCTTGATGATGAGATATGAGATTGCCAAGTTACGAGACCGCACCATTACTAGGTTCCTAAGTAGACTCTAAGATGATATTGCCAACATAATTGAATTGCAACCATTCAACTCTTTAGATGAGCTAATCAATTTAGCATTAAGAGTAGAGAGATAGAGGAGGAAGAGGAATCAAAGGCCAAGTAACTGACCACAACAAGGTAGCCTGAGCCTAAGAGGTATGCCGAAAGGAAAAGGCTAGAGAGGAGCATGGAGAAAGCAGAGCCTAGCTGACCTGTCCATGCCAAGAAGAAGATTGCCAAGAAAGAAAAGGCACTCGGTAATAAGGCTCGAGATGTGAAATGCTTCAAATGCTTAGACTACGAACACATTGTGTCCCAATGCCCAAATAAGAGGGTCATGGTCTTAAAGGACGAAGGGTTCGAGGCTCAAATCGAGAGTTAGAGTAACAAGAGTTTGGAAGACCAGTTGATAAAGGAAGATGTCTATGCCAAGGATCTAAATGAACTCTTAGCTATGGCAACATAAGCCGACCTGAAGGTAGATCTCGGACAAAGGGAAAATTTATTTCATATGCGGTGTCTGGTGAATGGGAAGAACTATTCCATAGTTGTTGACCGGGGAAGCTACACCAACATTGTTTCTACCAAGTTAATAGAAAAGATAAGAGTATGGTCCATGTGCATAAATGAGCTCAAATAACATTTACAGTAGGGCAGTATGAGGATGAGATTGAATTCGACATGGTCCCTATGAATGTTACGAATTTACTTCTTAGCCGACCATGGGAGTATGATCGGAAAGTGATCCATGACGATTTCCTCAACACTTACACTATTCAGAAGGATGGGAAGAGCTATTTCTTGAACCCCATAACCGTTCAGGAAATCCAGAGACATTCGACACCCATGTTGAAGCGAAAGGGGAAGAGAAGTTTGTTCGGCATCCCAACCTGTGATCAATGTTTAATGTCAAGGATGACTTCCTTTCAAACCCGCAGTAATGATAGGAATCAACCTTCGACTATCTCCAAGCCAAAGCTAACAAATCCTAAGCTGAGGCCGATTAGCTTTTGCCGAAGCCAAACTAATAACAAAAGACCAAGGGGAAGAAAAGTAGACACTCAGCATCAAGTCTGTCAAGAAGCCGAGAGAATGCACAATCGAGTACTCGAGACCAAAGATCCACTCGACACGGCACAGCACCGAGAGACTAGTGTTGACTAATTCTAACACTCAATAATTATGAGCTAATCTTTCTGGTGTCTCGGCCAAGTACTCCGAGACTTCAGAAGCTCCTTCTTGGACCCAGACATCCAACTACCGACCCTACCCAGTTCAAATCCTACTCCTTCCAGAACAGGTTGAGTGATTGCATGCTGACTTCTATTAAACGCATAGTTTTGTATTCTTGTACTTTTTTTTTTATTTTATTTATGGGCCCAATTCTTTAAGGTTTTTAGGCCTTATATATTATTTATAGCTTTATTACTAAGGTTTAGGACTTACAATAAATAGCAATATTTGTAATCATAAAAAGTAGTTCAAACATAGTAAAGAATATTCCCATACAAAGAGTGAAACATTCCTCCTTCGAACAAAGCTATACTTGAGCTAGCAGAGCTTGCATTTGCTGGATTATTAAGTGTTGATTAAACTCTTTAACCTTTCCCACGTTCTTATCCAATTTGACCCTAAGATTGTGGTGAACCCTTCATTTGAGAGAGTTAGTGAGTTACATCTAACCTCTCAATTGAATCTAAAGCAACATTTAGTATTTGTGAGTTATATTGAACCATATTTCAAGCTCAAACCCCTAATTGTGTTTATGTCTAGGTTTATGTCTAGGTGCGTGATACCTATACACATTTACACTCAAAACCCTTGTTTTATTTCCTATTCTTCATACCTACTTAAATCCAAGAATGCCTATTCTGTTCTTTCGATCTGTTGCCTGTGATACACATTAAAAGAGGAAACACCCAAAGAAATAGAAAAACTAGTGTAAATTCTCCATGTTGATGGATCTTCTACTTGTATAAGGGTAAAGGTAGGGGTGGAGCAAGGTTAGATTTGAATAGGTTGCACGAGTAAGAGATATAGTATGCCATATGCACTTTATTAGCTTGGGTGAGAAGCCTCTTTGCCAAAGACAAATCTAAACCCTAACCCTCCCACACACACCCCCTAACAAACCACACCACCCCCCCCCCCCAAATCAAAGCTCAATCCTAATAAGGTACATAGTTTTACAAATTGGGAAGATCTTGAGCACTTACAAGACAACTTCTAAGTCAAAGTTCCTAATAGGTGAGAAAGCAATGACAATAGTTGTTGATACTTATTGATACAGCTTTTTTATAAAATAAGTTATGGGCTTATATTAACTAGCTCAAGATTTTAGCCCATGTCCAATAGCCCAAACCAAGTAAACTTCTCTCCTTCTACTATAAATATAAGATAAGACCCCTAAGTAAGAGGACCCTCCTTCATATTTCTTTTGACACTTTGTTAGTGCTAACCAAAAGAATTGGGTTGACTTGCTAGATATCACCCAGTTCTGTTTCAACGTTTAGCGAAGCTCTTCTTCCAATAAGAGCCCTATAGAGATCATTATGAGTCAACAACCACTATTACCCCACATAGTGGCCGTACCATATACCGAAAGATGCCCAAGAGCTTATTAGTTCACTAGGGATTGGAAACAGAGTTCAGAATTAGCAAAAGTGTACCTTGAAAAGGCTTCCAAGAGAATGAAGAAATGGGTAGATCAAAACTGCCAACCTAGAGAGTTCAATGTTGGAGATAAGGTTAGATCATTGATGAACAAGGATAGAAGATTGATCCAAAAGTACATTGGTCCAGTTCTTATCATCTCAAAGATTAGAAGAGCAGCTTACAAGGTCGAGCCTCCTACGTGGTTGAAGGGCCATCCAGTTTTTCATGTTAGCATCTTAAAGCCATATTATCTAGACATGGAAGACCCATCTCATAATGTGTCCAAGCGATCACACATCAAGATCAAGTTCAACTTAAGTCAAGTCATAGAAGACATCCTTGCAAAGCAAAAAGTCAAAGATCCCGCCACTAGAGAAGAATATAAAGAATATTTAGTTAAGTAGAGACATCGAGGAGAAGAAGATACTAGCTAGGAAATTGAAGAAGATCTAAAGCCCTTATCTAAGAGAAAGTCAGGTTTGCTAACCAGAAGACCTCTGCCACCAGATCCAAGCTCCAATACATATTGTCGAGGACATCTATAAAATTAAGTGGGGGAGAATGTCAAGGTCCCTTTTTGTAACATACTTATACTAGTAAGAGGTCATTCTCTTGTATATATTGTAACATAAGGGGGGACTTTTTTGTATAGTTAGGGGCCTTACTATTATTAGAAATTTCCACTTTTAGAAAACGGTGTCATTTCACCAGTTTTAATGTCTCCTTTTACTAAGCCCAAAAATATTTATAAAGCTTTTTACGAGAGTGTGAGTACTCTTCTAGATTGAAGCTCTTACTCACTACATTGGTTGATCACGACTAACGTTACCTGTTGTATATATTGTACTCCCATATACATATATTGTAACCTTGTATTACTGTCGGAATTAATAATAATGTGCTATTTATTTTTCCATTCATGCATGTGTCATTTATATTCTGTTGGCTTTCTTCCTTAGTTGTGTTGCTTATAGCTTTAGACCTTGTTAATCAGCGTTGCGTGTGAGTTAGGCTTGCTTATTACTGTAGAGACAGGACAATAAGTGTCGCATAGTCTGTTTATATGCTAAAGAAAGCCCCGAACCATGACACCATGCATATATTACTTAAATTGTGTTAAACCTCTCATATGGCTAATATTCCATATCTAATACTTCTTACTCTTTCTAGGTGAATGGAAGTGACTATACATTAACATGAATTACCACTTAAGGGAAGTTCAATACTTGCAATTATCTCGGAGCACAGTTCACACTCAATAGGAAATTAAGTTGCTAGCAGTTGCTTTATTAGATGATAGAAGATGCTCCAATAGGAGAAGCATGAACAAGTGCTAAATGTTGCAATTTTTTTCCTTTGATAATTTAATAAGAGTTTTAGTTGAAATGTTCGTTTAATATTTAACAGGTCTCCATAAGTTTGATAGACAATGTAATTTGATTCGATTTCTTTCTCTTGTGAGTTTTTCCGAGTAAGATTCTTTCTCTGATGAGTGATTTTATTATTTGTATTTGATCAACATATTTTTCTTTATTCAATGATTTCATCGAACCAAACGATAAGTTGCGATCATTCTAATTTTTATACAAGTCTTTAAACGATATTATATATTAGTTGCTAATGTCTACAAGTAAATATAGTTGCATTAAGAAAGATAAAAGCATTTATCAATTATAAAACCAATATATACTACGTAGGTCTTTTAAGATTAATAGGTGTTATCTTATAAGCTTTCTTATTTGTTAGTTAAAGTTTTTAAGATGGAAATATGTGTCTTTATAAAATACTATATAGCTTAAGGAGTTTCTAATATTAATCTTCATAAAAGGAAACTTAGTTGCACCACCACCTTGTTTTTGCTTTGAGGATGAGTAAGTTTCTTTGTGTTAGTGGTTTAGTGTTACATGTTAGGAGACCATGTTTTCATAAAGATATTAGCATGATCATAAGATGATAAAATAGCTAAACCACTTTAAGAAGTAAGCTTGTGAACCCCTTTACATGAAAGTTGAAATATGAGCATGCTAAATTGGTATTATGCAAAGATATATGTTTAACACTTAGAATGAAAGATTTTAAGTTAAGAAAATCATGAAATGTGTACATGAATGAGGAGACATCATGCTAGACGTGGAGTGTATGTGAGTCACTTAGATGTTATTTGCATTTCTATTAAGCTAAAGATGCTCAAACCTAGCATTAGGTAAAGGAAAATCCATTACATGAAACTTTTATGAAGAAACCAATCTTGTGAGATATGAACCAGGATATGAAAGCTGTGATAAGTATGAGATCTACTATTCTCATGTAAAGTATGAGCTAAGTAATCATCCCATGGAAGAGAATTTAAGTTAAGATTTGAATGTAAGTAGCCTAAGTTCATGATCTAACCTTTAAACTTAAGGAAATGATGAAACAAGTTGAAAAACCAAGCGAGAACCCCTTAGATTCATCACAACCAGATCTGGAACATAAGTAAAAGCCACTTAAAAATATGATAAAACCAAGTGAACAAAGTGAAAAGATCAACCAAAGCAAAGTATAGTAAGTATACAAAACCTAAAACTCAAAACCGAGCCTAAAACTCTCAAAACGAGTTTAAAACTCTAAGTTGGGCCTTCATTAAAATTCTGACCAGTACTTTAAAATATTAAGAAAGGTTGTTTTGAAGCCCACAAGAAGTTCACCTAAGACTCCATAAACCCAACAAAGTCACTAATTTCAGTTTAAACCAAAAACAAGCCCATTTAACAACTTAAGCCTACTAAAGTGCCCATGAAGTGGTTGTTACCCTTAGAAGTATAAATCTAAGTTGCAAATATGATCTCAATGAGTATTTTGAGGTTAGGATAAAATCTTAAGACCAAGTCCAAAGGATTTCTCAAGTTACCAAAAAACCCATTTACCAAACAAGACCCAAAAGCACTCCAAAACATGAAGATCGCTACTGTTCTGGCCTATGGATAGATTTGTGTACCTCATTTCAAAAATCTAACCTCACCATGTTAAAGTACACTCGAAAAAGATAAAGATTGACCATAAGATCATAAAAATTGGATTTAAAACAAGAAAGTTATACACGATTAAACTTTAAGTAAAAACCGGAAATATGAAGCCAAGTCAAAAGTATAACAAAAAGGGTTTTAGTTTAGTTTTTCAAATTCTATTTCAAATCCTTATAGTATTATATTTGCGATGTTCAAGGGACCCGTCTTTTAGGGGATGACCTATCCCGAATTATTTTGATTAATCCGCATGGCTGAGTGAGTAAATTCCTAATGACTCTTTACTTAATTTTGCTTATAGAGTAGATGCACCTAAACTTATATATATAAATTTAGATACTTGTGGGATATGGGAAATGCACGTGTATGAATTTGTAGATGAATGCAATGGCTTATTAATTATATAATAATGGGAATTGTTTATGATAATTTATACGTGCGATTGTATGTAATGAAATTGTCTGATCACCTTGAAAATCAAGTTAATCACTTATACAATTAAGGAATTAAATGGATCATGCATTCCCTATAATTGCATTCGGATAACACCGACTGTTGCTTCATGCAGAAGATAAGAAGGGACTCATAGAAGGACGAGCCTCCTGCAAGATTGGGTATTAGCTATGTCATCATTTTTATTGAGTCTCTATCCTAAGCTAACGAGCTTACTAGGTGCCGAGAAATGCCAACTGTTGGCGAAGAGCTGCATCTTGAAGCTTCTACTTAAGGCATGTGTTTGTAGATTGCAAAGGCCACCACACCGCTAGACTTGGGATTTTGAAAATATGATTTATTATTTGAAAATGAAAAAATATATATGTATATATATATACATAGTTTTATTTTGATTGAAACATAATAGTGCTAATGAATTAAACCCAAGGTCTAAAATCCGAATTTTGGTTTGGGTCGGTTAATTATCTCCAAACCCCAACTAAAGGGGGTGTAATTCTGAGTCGTATGCAGTTTCTAGGCCACTGCATGCGTTGTTTGGCATACTGATTATTCATACATTCATATGATTGTGCATCTAATAAATTTTTGTCACGCGATATTGATGAGGGTAATTATCTCACTAAGCGTAAGCTTACACCCCAATAGTTCTTTTCCTTGCAGGTTGATCGATAGTTGGGATAGGGATAGAAATTAAGTGCAGAGTGCTACCATTGAATCGGTATGATGAAAAGCTTATGTAATTACTTCAAAATACTCTGAAAAATGACTAATATTTCAATTAAGTTTAGTATCTTTAGTAAGTTTAAAATTTTTTGGAATTGTCTATCTTATTTCACTATTTTGGTAGGGGATACCGATTCTCTGCAGCTTTGAGGAATTGTAGAAAAATGGTTATCCATAATTATTTATATTATATAATGAGTCAATGAACTAAAATTGAAGACCCTAGCGAATAACTATTTAGAGTCTTGCAATCTCTGACTTGTAAGGCAATTTTCTTATCATGAGTGCATATGTGATATGAAAATTCTAGGCAATATTACTAAGCCCCTCTTAAGGTCGTTACAACAATAATGGTGGTGGTAATGGTGATTGGCGGCAGTCGGTAGTAGCGATGGCAATGGCAATAGTGATGGTGGTGGTAATGATAGTCATCGTTAAATTGATATGAATTTATTTTTGAAAAAAAATGTGAAATTTTGTGAGGAATCATGATTCTTTGGTTAAGTCAAGGGATCTCTATTACTTGATTTCACGTAATAAAGATTCATAAGAAAATTGCGATTCGGAGACAAAAAAACCAAGTAAACATTATAATAAAGAATAAAGAGGGAATTGAATTCCAATTCCCCTCAAGTAAACGAAATATTAGTATGTTTAGATGTGCTTTGCATTTTCTTTTTTTCATATCTTGCATAAGATTGTATATATTTTTTCACATCTTACATAAAAATTGCAATCTTTTTTCATATCTAGCATAAAAATTGCATGTTTATCATATCCGATATAAAATTGCAATCTTTTTCATATCTAGCTTAAAATTGCATATTTTTCATAAAAATTGTAGATTTTTCATATTCCTAAAAAAATTGTATAATTTTTATAAAAATTTCATATCTTTCCAATAGATTGCACATTTACATAGGATTTCATATTTACTAAAATTTGCATAATTAGGTATCTTTTAGGTTTTCTTTAGGAAAAAGTTTTATCATGTAGCAAAAGGGTTTTTATAAATAAAAATCTTAATTTAGGTTTTTCAAAAATTAGGTTCTCTTAAGGTTTTTCAAAATCTAGAATAAAAATTAGGACTTTCTTTCTAGTTTATTTTTTAATAAAATAAACTAGAGAAAAACATAAACTTGATGTTTTTCTAAAAATTAAAAAAAAAAAACCCACACACTAAAGTTTAAAAAAAAAAATACATTGGTTTAATTCCGACTTATAGGTATGTAAACACCTCTATAGTAACCCTAAAAAAGTGATTTTTTTTAAGGAAAATTCGTAACAAAAAATAGAAAAAAATTATTATTTATGCATTTTGCATGTTTTTGTCATTTTAATGTCTTTTAGAAAAATCATAAAAAAAAAAATAAAGGCCCATCACTTGATAATCCCTATATGGTGGCTTTTATCTTAATTGGTTAGCCTTGGACCTCAATTTTTTTATTAAAAATTTTTTGAAAATATTTTTTAAGAAAATTTGTAGAGTAGTGTTTAAATTAGGGTTTTTCCACCCAAAAAAACCCCCCAATTTTTTTTTTTTTTACTAGTTTTACTGGTTATCATCTTCGAGTTATTTTTAGCAAAATATTTTTCCTTAATTTAATATCAAGTAATCTATATAAAGCAGACTGAGCTTAATATAGGTTAAATTTAAAAAAAAAAAAAAGCAAAAATAGAGGTCAACAAAATGTAATCATATTTTTGGTGAAATCAATAATATAATTATTAATAATTACAAATTTAATTAATTACTAGTAATTCTTAATTGGTTATTGGTATACATGAATTTTGCCTAATAAATAATTTGTCCAAGTATTGACATAGGAAGTTTAATGAAATAAACATTTATAACTCTATTTATATTAATATTGATATGGCTAGCTTCAATGAATTGTTTTAGGAGTCATCCTGTTTGTAAGCTTATACTTGACCATCCTAGTGATCTTGTAAAACCAGAATGCACTGACTAGTTGCAATCCTATTGCCATGACCTGAAATAGCACAAGGAATTAAAAAAATAAATATGCAAATGATATGATCTCTATATAGAAGAGTTTATGGTAAGAATCAATGTGTGAATGTCTAGTGGTTGATCTTGATTACCTATTACCCACCTTAATTATGATTGGATTGTCTGCAAACAATGTCTTGCTTGTCAAATATGGACCCCCAACCATCCTTGCCAATGAGAATACGACCGCAAAAGCTATCTGTTTGAGGCACACATGAACTACTCATTAAGCATCTAAGCTGCACATTGTTATCACATTACTTTGTAGTTTAGTTAGAGAATTAGGTAAAAGTTAAAACTATCTAATTGTTAGAGAAAGCAAACCTATACACAAGCTTTATTTGTGATATAGATTCGTTTTTTAGAAGCAAGGAAAATTGTCTTCTAAATTTCTTTACTTCTCTACTCTCTCAAGGATGAATGTTATGTTTAGTCCTAAACTTTGTTTATTTTTGCAATTTATTACCTCAAGTTAAAAAGTGTTAATTTACTAACAAAAATTTTTAGGTCAATTATAGTACTTAGAATAGCTAGTCAATTGCAAAAAAGTATTGAGCTAAGGCAATTAATAGCAAAAATTAGCATAGTTTAAGTAATTAATTGAAAAGATCAATAAAGTTCAACTAGCGGATTAACATTTTTAAACTACAAGTGATTGAAATTAAAAGAATCTCATAGTTCACTCTCGAAAAGAGAGAATTTCTATTCCTTAAGATCTACTTACATTATTGCATCCAAAAATTTCTTAGCTAATCATTCTATGTCCTTAATGAATATATAAGCTTTTTAGTCCTATTTGTTTCCTTTGTTTTTAGTGAGAGTTTTGCATTTTCTCATATGCTTTGCTATGTTTTTTACTTTATTCAAATCTTGCTCTAGTTTAACTTTAACCTTTTTAACCTTGATGTTTGCTTCTTTATTGTCCTATTGGTCGCTTATATTTTTCACATCTATTCTCCCTCTAATGGCTAATTTGCCTTGCTAAGGTTCTACAAAATAATTAACTCTTCATTATTGGTAAATAAATCAATTTTACAAAGAATAAAAGAAGTGTTGGATGTTTAGGACTTAGAAATTGGCTCCAATACCAATTCCTTCCATCTAATAGGCAAGGTTATTGCAAATAAGACAGTATCATGAGTAATAGTCTTAAATATTTTGTGACATGCCTAGGAAAGATTTGGGAAAATTAACATCTCCCACCTCCACAAAACTTCTTTGTTGTAGATACAATAGATGCTTTAGCTATTACATCCATCTTCGAATTGGATCCTTAGTTAATGTTACGATATCCTTTTATTATCAAACAGTAGGAACTATCCCAGAAAGTTAAAGATTTAGATTTTTCTAACATTGTCTTTTAGATGCAAATTCACAAGTTGCCTCTTCATATGATGACTACAAAAGATGCATCTGTTTTTGCCTAAAAGATGGGAAAAGTTATTTTAGTAGAAGATAACAAAAGGATTACATGCGATTTCTTCAAAGTTAACATGTCTTTTCTAATCCAAAAACCTTTAATGAAAGGGATTTGGTTGAAAAATATGGATGGTTAAATCGAGGATTATGTTAAATACGAATAATTGTTGAAGTTTTATGTGTCATGTAAATTGCTTAGATGTGATGAAGATCATTATCAATTGAAGGATTATCCACCATTTACTCATAAAAGGAGTCGACTCCTCCTTCAAGGCCAAAACCATGGTTTTTTTAAAACGTAGATGTACTACCTTAAAAGGTTTAAGTTTGCAAAAACTACCCATTGGTGACATGTCCCATTCTAAGCATGTAACTCATGTATCTTTAGGAAGCATTGCTAATGTGACATCATCTAATCTTATCTCTAATGCATAATAGTTTTAGCCAAAAATGGACAATATGGGAGTTGCCAATTGTGATGAGCCCTTTAGGCCTAACATTATGTTGTTTGGATTAGTCCATCTAAGCCATTCCATTGCCTCTTCTAAAGATAATGAACCATGAATAGATGTTGGGCCTAGTTATAACCCTTATGAGCCTAGCTTCTTGATACCAAGCCCACATGGTAAAAATTTTATTTCACTTGCACAATCTTGTCCTTATGCTACTACCCCTTTGAACCCCCATCAAAATCTAAGTCCTACACAACACACATCTTTCCTAACCTCACAAACTCTAAACACTTCCTCCACACTATACCCAACTTACAATCATTATCCTTCATCTTCGACTAACCTTGTCAACTCACACTTTCTATCAGTCACCCAAACTTTGCAAACCTGCCCCATTTAACAACCTCGGAGTTCCTTTAACTTTCCTCAAGGTTTCTCGAGATCTTTATTTGCTGCTATTATTTGTTCTAAATCTCTTGAATGTTACCCACCTAAATATGTTTCTACTAACTCATACATTATCCCTCTATGACCAATCGCTATGCAAACTCTCTCTTTGAAGAGGCCTAGATTACAATTTGAGGAGGACTTATGGACCTTTATGAACATGATGAAAGGGAAAGAAGTACTAAAATCTAAGGAAGTGAGTAAGTAGAAAAGACTTTATAGAAAATGCAAGAGATCTTTAAAGTTGCTCATGGAGGGAATGGTAGTGAAGGATAAGGTAAAAATTGAAGATTTGATTGAAGTTCATAGGCTCCAAGCATATGAGATTATAGACGAAGGTTCTCGTAGCTATCCTTCAACAACCACATAACCATTCTAATTCCTTTATGTTAGAACTATCAAGGCTTGAGGCTGTCTTTGATGGTTTGAGAGCTTGAACAGTTAATCCATAAGTTTTAGCCCCAGATTATGTTCTTAATGGAAACATACAACAAGAGTAGCAAATTTGATTTTCTTAAAAGACGATTTAGGTATGTTTCGAAACTATATGTCAATCCCATTGGTTTATCAAGTGGTCTAGCATTATGGTGGCAAGATGGCCTAATTATGGATGTTATTGGAGTGAGAAATATCATTGATTTCACTTTTGTTGAGGTGGTGAGTAGAGAATGAGTGCATATAACTTTTTGTTATGCTCATCCAAAATTGAGGCAAAGGTTGAAGTTATGGGATAGGTTTCGCACTTTAGCGGCTAATGTATGTGTGCCATGGATGCTTCATGTGAATGATTAGCAAAAATCAAGAATCTTTCAATTTGAATAGAGTTACTGAAAGGGTAAAGGTTATGTTGATGTTATTCAGCGGGCTTGGCCGAAAAATTGTAGAGTGCTAGATTTGTCAGGCCTCGTACATAAATTGCAAGAGTATTAGAGGGCTTTTATTGAGACGAAGGAAAGGTATTGTACAAAATAATAAAATTCTAATAAATGAGTTACATGTTTGCCTAGTTGAGACACAAATAGATGTATTAGATGTTCTTTTTAAAGAGGAATTGGATTTACATCAGCGATAAGAGTTTGCTTAGCGACAAAAGGAGCTCTACTAACACCAGTAGTCACTTATTTAATGGCTACAATGTCGAGACTGGAATACAAAGTTCTTCCATAGAATAACTTTAAATAGAAGAGTGAAGAACAAAATTTCAAAAATTTGCACTGAAGATGGTAGATGGTGTGATGATATGAGTTTGATTAATGAGGCTTTCCTTCATTTTTCTTAACATTGTATTTTTCTAAACATCCTCCACTACTAACAGAGGTTATGAGCCAAATATATCATGCTATAACTAAAGATCACAATAATTGGTTGACCCAACCCCTTTATATTAAAGAGGTACGTAATGCTATTTTCCAACTTACAAGTTTGAAGTCTTTGAGCCCTAATGGTTTCAACAATATCTTCTTCCAGTCACATTGGGAGTTGATTGGCTCTTTCATTTTTGAAGTTGTTAAAAGATTTACGTAGACAGGTATGATCCCTAACTCATTTAATGAGAATAATATTGTTTTAATACCTAAAGTCAATCATCTTGATTGTATTTCCTAAATTCAACCAATAAACTTGCGTAATTTTTCTTATAAAATAATATCTAAAGTCCTAGCTAATAGGCTTTAAACTCTTCTAGATATTGTAGTGTCTCCATTCCAAAGCGTATTTATTCCTAGTCATCTAATACAGGATAATGTAATTATAGCTCATGAGGTTTTCCATTTTCTTGAACTAAATAAACAATGGAAAAAACACTTCTATGCAATTAAAATAGATTTGGCTAAGGCTTACAATAGAGTAGAATAGCACTTCTTAGAGGAGCTGATGCATAAGATGTGATAGGAATTAGGGATTGATCACTCAATCCCGAGTACGTAGCCTAATATCCCTGGTTTATAGAATGGTTCAGAAGAACCTAACTTTAGAGGAGGAGCTGTTCATCTAAGTCCAACCTCACATGTTTTCCAAACTCCCCAGATATCGCCCTCTTACAATTGGAAGGAGAAGAACCTGACATTGCTAAGCTAACAGGTGAACAAAGCCGAGCTGCCTTATTGCTAAGCTAACCTGCTGAGGTCGACATCAACCTCCTTCCATCCAAGCCAAAACAACCCATGCCAAGTTTAGTTTCCCGAGCAACCCAACTGAGGTTGACCTACCCAGTCCAACTCTTCTCAACAAACAACACTATTTAGAACCATAGAAAGAACAATTAACATGTGTCTATTTTCTAACATTCATACTATCCTTTCTATACTTAAATATTCTCTTATCTGCTTTACGAATTTATCCCTGTAAACTATGTATCTTTCCTTTACTAGTAGGAATCCTTTTTGCAATTTACATTAACATTGGAATTACCCTAATTAAGGCTAAATAAATACTTGTAATATGTAATAGCCACATGGCAAGTGACATTTGAATCTCAACCATTTTCCTTCTTTTGTTTCTTTCTTGAGTTTATGTTTTCTTATCAAGAACTAAGTCCTAAAAGAGCTCTTATCTAGGCCATTAAGCGTGGACTAGTGGCATACAACCTTGTGTCATACTTGTGCATTATATCTAATATAACTCAAGTTCATTTAAGGCGCTAGTGCATCATATCCATCATCAGTGCATGAAACATATGCTCAACCCTCGACTTCCATTTAACTTTCAAGCCGTCCTGAGGTTTGAACCCACCTTTATTCTTGTGATATCGATAGTTGTATGTCAACCATCCTGACGAACCATATCATCTTGGTGTCAGAGCTTGGCTACGTTCTAGTAAGCTTATGGTTATTTATGTTTATGAGTAATTCCTATAGTATGCTATGTGTGAAGTTAGCAAGTTAAGACTAGTGTCGTATTGAAGGAGTTGTACGTAATTGTAGTAAGTATTAGAGCAGTGTGCTAAGTTAAAGAAATTCAGTGCTCTCCTTTCCCCTATTTTATGTTCATAAAACAGAGTATATGGGACTAGCGTTTTGTTGTTAAGTAGCGTAATATAATTGTTCTTATGGTAACTATTAGTGTGTTAAGATGTTCATTCTTGTTTAAAGGAGGACTTTTGAAGTGTGTTTTAGTTCTTAATATATTGAAGTAATACAACAATAACCAACGCTAGTGTTCAAGGGACCTTAGGTAACCAAAAGAGTAGTGTTTGTAATGGCTACGGTTAACAAGGGAGTTTCACACCCTAATCTACAGACGATTAACTGGATAGACATATCAATTTGGTGACTAGCTTAGTAACTGCCATCAATGAGGACTGGCAGCGAGCTTGAAAAGACCCATATAGGGGTCAAGCTAATGGGCTTCCTAAGAGAGGCAATGGTCGACTTAGCTAAGCTAATATTCTAATACAACCACCTCAAGTTGGAAGAGTTGATAAGGTTGCTCGATGATGGCTTGCATTGGAGGAGATAAAAGAAGAAGGGGAGGAGTCAAGTGATGAAGAGGAAGAATATTATGAGCATGAGGAAAGAAATGCTTGAGCTCTAAGACTAAAAGGATTGAAGCTATAGATTTCGAGCTTTTCTAGTAATGGTGTTATTGAGGACTATCTTGATTGGATAGATAAAATTGAGAAGTAGTTTGAGTGTCATGAGATGCCTAAAAATGCTAAAGTGAGACTTATTGTTCTAGAGTTCATAGGTTATGCTGCGCTGTAGTGAAAAAATCTATAAGCTACACAAAGGAGAGAAGGACATTAGAGGATAGGATGAGATGAGGCAAGTGATGAGAAGAAGATTTGTTCCAAGCTACTATCTACAAGATACATTTAAGAGATTGTAAGAGATAAGGCAATGAGGATCAAGTATTAAATCATATGTGAAGCAATTCCAAATGTTAACAATCCATTGTAAGGTAGTTAAACTCGAAGATCGAACTATGTCTCAATTCATTAACAAGTTGAAGTATGAGATTGGAGATATTCTGGAAACTACGGATATTGGTTCACTTGATGAAGCTATTCAAGTAGCCTAGAGGATCAAGTGACGTTGGACGAGCTGATTCCAAGCCCTTACTAACCGAGCTCCCATTAGCTGGCCTATTCTGAGCAGACCTGTATAATCGAAACCAAGCTAAACAAGTGATATCCGACCAACTCCAGTTATTGGAGTAGATGAGAAAGAGGCTCTAAGGAAGTTTGAGAAAGGGCAAAGCTCTAGTTAGAAGACTGATGAGATCAAATGCTTCAATGCCAAAGATTCAAGCATATGGTCGCACAATATCTAAACAAATGAGTGATGGTGATCAAAGGAGAGGTACCAACCATTTAGGCCAATAGTATGGATGAGGAGATTGAAGAGAAGAAAGAATCCAAACACACTAAATAGTCCAAGGAGGAGGAGATCATCTTTAGTGCTAAAAAGAGTCATGAATGTAAGTCCTGTACTAAAGGATAAGCAATATGAGAACCTATTCCACATTAGTTATAAGGTCAATGGGTCTTTGAGTGTACTTATTGGTGATAGTAGTAGCTACATTAATGTGGCATCTGCATTTATGGTCCAGCAATTAAATTTATTAACTAAGCCACACCCCAAGCCCTACAAGCTATGTTGGCTTAGTGACAAAGGAGCCTTATAAGTGAGTAAGCAAGTGTTCGTGCCCATCATTATTAGAAACTATGACGACGAAGTACTCTGTGATGTGTTACTTATGAATGCGTCCCAAATTCTTCTTGGGTGACCATAGATGTTTAATTGGAATGTAATTTACAATGGAAGGAAGAACACGTGTTCATTATAGCACAAGGGCATGAAGGTTAAGCTTAGCCCTATGACTGTTAAGCAAGTTAAAAACATGCAAGTTCAACTGATCCAAATCTTGAAGAAAGAAGCTTTAGTGCTGACTTGAGCCAGGCTAAAGAGAGAGATGAAGCTAGAAGGACGACCTATATACTAGTCAAAAGGTTACTTAAGATAAAAGAATTAAATGAGGATCTGTTACCTGCTAAGGTGAAATCTTTGCTAGATGAGTTTGTTAACCTATTCCTTAGTGAGTTGCTAGAAGGCCCGCCACCAATCAGGGGAATCAAACATGCAATAAACCTATAGCCAGAAGCTACATTGCCCAATAAGCCTGCATATAAGCTGAATTCGGAACAAGCTGTCAAGTTATTAAGGTAAGTAGATAAACTGGTGAAGAGAAGGTATGTTTGAGAGTCCCTAAGCCTATGTATAGTGCCAGCTCTATTAGTGTCGAAGAAGGATGGTACGTAGAGGATGGCACATGGAGGATGTGCGTAAACAGCCAAGCTATTAACCGAATCACTATCAAGTATAGGTACCCTATACTTAGGCTTGATGACATGCTTGACAAGTTACATAGAGCAAGAATCTTTCTAAAGATTGAACTTAAGTCCGAATATCATCATATTAGGATGCAAGAAGGAGATGAATGGAAGACTGCATTCAAAACACACCATAGATTGTATGAATGGCTTGTGATGCCATTTGGGTTATTGAATGCACTAAGCACATTCATGAAACTGATGAACTATGTACTCCGAGAACTCATTAGAAAGTTTGTTGTTATGTATTTCAATGATATTCTTATCTATAGCCCTAACCTAGTGACTCACAATAAGCATTTCCATACTGTTTTCTCAAAACTTCAAGTTGAGAAGCTTTATGCCAATCTAAAGAAATGTGACTTCTGTCAAACTAAAGTAATCTTTCTGGGATTTGTTATGAGTAGTGGTGGCATACTAGTTGATGATGAGAAGGTAAGGATGATTATCAAATGGCCCATGCTAACCTATTATGCTGATGTGTGAAGCTTCTACAGCTTGACATTGCTCTATCGTCAATTTATAAGAAATTTCAGTATTATTGTAGGCCCACTCACCAAGCTGTCAAAGAAAAATGTTAAGTTAGGTAAGGAGAGAAAGTGTTGAGGAGTTTTGAGGATGTAAAAGAGAAACTAACTGTTGCCCCTATCTTAGCTCTTTTGATCTTTGACAAAGTGTTTAAAGTAGAGTATGACACATCTAGACTAGGTATAGGAGTTATGCTAATGCAAGAAGGCCAACCTATTGCCTACTTTAGTGAAAAGCTTAGAGGAGTCACACTCAACTATTTTTTATATGATAAGGAGTTCTACTCTTTAATCCAAGCTTTAATAGTTCCATAACATTATTTGTTACCTAGAAAATTTGTAATCTATACAGACCACAAATCATTGAGATACCTAAAGAGCCAGCCCAAGTTGTCTAGGAGGCAAGCAAAGTGGGTAGAAATCATGAAGGGATTTTCTTATGTTGTTAGATACAAAAATGGCAAGAATAATGTAGCAGCTGACGCTCTATCAAGACAACATTCCCTCTTGATAGAGCTTCAAGCTAGGCTTCTTAGATTTTCGATAATCAGAAGTTTTTATGCTGAGGATCCACACTTTGGGCTAGTTTATGCTCGATGTGCTAATGGCCGAGCTATTGATTGCTATCACAAGGAGGATGGATGTTTGTTCAAAAATGGAAAGTTATATATCCCGACCTATTTTACAAGAGAATTATTGGTGCATGAGGCATATGGAGGAGGACTATCTAGTCATTTGGGAAAGACTTGAACATTATAAATGCTTAGCTCAAGATTCTTTTTAGCCCAAAATGATGAAAGACATGCAGTCAGTGCTAGAGAGATGCGCGGCCTGTCAAAGAGCAAAGAGTCAAGCTAAGCAAGCACCTTATATGCCATTACCCATCTCAACCAAACTATAGTCTAATCTAAGTATGGACTTTGTGTTAAGGTTGCCAAAGATGTTTTATAGGAAGGACTCCATCATGGTAATCGCAAATCGGTTCAATAAGATGACACATTTTGTGTTGTGTTAACAAACTAACAATGCTTCAACTACTCTTTTCTCTTTTTGTAGGAAGTGGTCAAGCTTCATGGAGTACTGAGAGCTATAATTTTTTATCGAGACCCTAAGTTCTTAAGTCATTCCTAAAAGACCCTTTGTAGATGACTAGGAACCAAGCTGCTACTCAATACATCTTGCTACCCCCTAAAAAAATGGATAAACTAAAGTTGTCAACAAAACATTATGAACCTTAATTAGAGTTGCTATTGGTCAAAACCTGGCTAATTGGGACATATGCCTACCAATAATTAAGTTCGCTTACAATGAGACAACTCATAGCGTCACTGAGAAGTCACCCTTTGAGGTCACTTGTAGATACAATCCCAAGCTGCTACTTGACTTGATCACCCTATCTAGCCGATTAGAAGACCTTCAAGCTATTGAACAATCTGAAGCCATTCGAACCATGCATCAAAAAGTTATGGATCACTTAACTCGAGCTACATCTAAACTCGAAAGAAAGAGTTGAAGATGAAGAGCCAAAAGAATTTAGCCTAGAGATTTGGTGTAGATTCATCTCAATAAGGATCGGTTTCCCCACCTTAAGAAGAACGAATTATCTCTATGGGTAGATGGACCATTCAAGGTGATAAAAGAGATCAATCCAAATGCTTACATAATAGAACTGCTAGAAGAGTATGAGGTCTCTAACTACTTCAACATGACCAATCTCTAACCTTATATCCTTGAAGACAAGCTATCCAGTACCAAGCTAGATTTGATCCCAAATCTCAAACAACCTAAAGGGAATGATAAGAGTCAAGGACTGATCACTCTATCAAGAGCACACAACCTAATCTCCTTGGTTCACTAAATAGTTGATGAGAAGAATTTAACTTTAGAGGAGGAGTTGCTCATTCGAGCCAACCTGACATGTCTTTCGAGCTCCCCTATTATCACCCTCTTAGAATTAGAAGGAGAAGAAACTGACATTGCAAAGCTGATGAGTGAATAAGGTTGAGCTACCTTATCACCAAGCCAACCTGCTGAGGCTAACACTGACCTCCTTCCATCTAAGCCATAACAATCCATGCCAAGTTCAAGTTCCTAAGCTGCTAAACTAAGGTCAACTTACCCAGTCCATCTATGTTCAAAAAATAGCACCATTTAAGACCACTAAAAGAGCAGTTAACATACATCTATTTTCTAACATCTATACTATCCTTTCTGTACCCAAATATTCTCTTATCTACTTTACGAATTTACCCCTGTCAACTATGTATCTTTCCTTCACTAGCAGGAATCATTTTTGTAATTTACATTAACCTAGGACTTACCCTAATTAGGGCCATATAAATACTTATAATATGTAATAGCTACATGGAAAGTGACATTTAAATCTCAGCCATTTTTCCCTCTCTTTTTTTTCCTTCTTAAGCTTGTGTTTTCTTATTGAGAACCAAGTCCTAAAAGAGCTCTTACTTATTAACCATGGATTAGTGGTGAGCAACCTCACGTCATACTTGTGCATCATATCAAGTATAGCTCAAGTTTGTGTAAAGAGTTAATGCGTCATATCCATCATTGGTGCATGAAACCCATTCTCAACCTTTGACTTCCATGTATCTTTCAAGTCGTCCTAAGGTTTGGAACCACCTTTGTTTGTGTGATATCGATCGCCGCATGTCAACATTCTCGACTAACAATAATAAGGTGGGTTTTTCAGATATTTAAATTCAATAGGTAGAGTGGTGTGTCTCTTCAGTCTCTTACAATTTGCTAGTTAATGGTTAAAGAGTAGGACATTTTAGTCCATCTAGGGGTATTCAACAACGTGATCCATTAGCACCATATTTGTTTATTCTTAAAGCTAATTATTTTTCTCAAATGATACATAAAGCAAGTATAAATGGTCATTTTGGCATTCAAATGAAGGATAATAGCTCATCACTTGCACATCTTTTTTGGTGATGACTTTCTCTTTTTTTTTAGAGTTAATAAAGCAAATCTTAAGAAGCTAAAAGAGATTATTAAGCAATACTGCCGGTTATTTGGATAGAAGGTAAATTATGCCAAAGGTTCTTTGGTCTTAATTAAGTCTACTCTAGTTTTCATTCAATGGAAGTGTAGGAGTGTGCTAAGGTTATGCAAATTCACATTAACAACATCCTAAGTAAGTACCATGGCTTACCTACGACTTAGGGCCATTCTAAGAGTCAGGCCTTGGCTTATGTGAAACAAAGAATTGTAAGCTACAAGGATGGAAATGAAACTTACTATCTACAGGGGGGAAAGCTAATTATGTCGAAGGCATCTGCCATCTTGACATATTTTATGAGTATCTATAAGATCCCTAAGAAGTGGTGTAAGGAAGTAGATAGTTTGATTTCAAATTTTTAGTGGGATGAAACTAAGTTCGATAATAAAATTCATCGGAAAATATATCAACCAAGCATTGTTAAGGAAATTTGCATGGAGAATTTTGCAAAATCCTGATGTGTTATGAGTTTGATTATTGAAGAGTTTATTTTCCTAATTATGATCTTTTGAATGCTTGTAAGGGTGGTAGGGAAGGACAGAGGCCATAGCTAGGGAGTTCGTTTGGCCAGTGGGTGATGGACAATCTATTATGCTTTGGTCTGACCCTTAGATGCCCTTGCTGCTTAACTTTAAATTGTCTTTAGGGAAGTAGAGCCCCATCTTCAAAATATCAATGTTTCTAAGGTGTTGGATCATGAAAATTCTAATTAGAATCTTAGCTTACTTAAACATTGTCCTACTGATAGAGCAAAACATGCTATTATGTGCATCCCTATTCCTACTACTTTACGTTATGACAAGTTGGTGTGGGTAAAAGACAAAGCAAGAGTTTATTCAGTCAAAAGCTGCTATTGTAGCCCATAGAATAATGCAGGGGATTAATGGATTAATGTGCTATTAGGCTTAGTTGATTTTAATAATTGTGTGTGGAAGATAATATGGCATTTAGATTATCAACCTAAATATGAACACTTGTTATGGAGGCTATGCTACAATGTTATTGCATCTAACCACAATATTTTTTTGTAGGAAAACCTTGGCTAATCCTCTGTGTCCTTTTTGTTGCTATGATGAGACTACAGATCACATATTCTTCCATTGAAGACCATGCAATTTCTAGATTTGATTCATGGATTGAAGACTTAATTCAAACACCTAATTATACATGGTTAGAAATGAAAGAATTTCTATCATGTGTTACGGTTGTAATGTGGTTCATCTAACACATAGAAACCATTGTACTTTCAGTAGTTTGTAGCCAAATCCTCATTTTGTAATTGTAGTAACCCTAAAGGAGATTATCCTATTTCCTTTTGCCAAAACAAGTCCAAGTTCCACTCATTGTATGAGTGTGTAAGCAACTCATTCTACCCCTCAGTCCACTTTATGAAGAGTAGATGTTGAGCGATAGTTATGGTGTTGTCCTTATGAAAATGTCATAAAGATTAACTATGATGCTTCCTTAGATATGCACAATGGTAAGGATGGCATAGGAGTGGTTTATTGTGATTCATCAAGAACTCTGATGCAAGCTATTGCAATTCCTATTCCTACTCTTGATGTTGATATAAATGAAGCTTCAGTGATATGTAAGGGATTACAAATAGTACAGGATCGTGGTTGGCAAGATATAGAGTTGAATCTGATTCTTTTAATTGTATTCAGGCCACCTCAATCCCTAAATCAACTCAGTGGTGATTGACTTGACTTGTTCATCATATCATATCTTTAAAGTCTTTATTTCGCAGGTGTAACTTCTCTTTTAATTCTAGGGAAGCTAGTGCGTATGCACATTAAGTAACTACTCAAGCTAAATTTAAGATGTGTTGTAGTTTTTAGGAGGTGAATCCCCTATCATAATTAAACTATTTGTTGTTTTTTGATTGTTTGTTTAGACCTCTAGATGCATAATTTATTTTCTTGAATGAAGTATCATGTTTGTTCATAATAAACTGCAAGTGATTAATTGTAAAAATAAATAAAGTTTTAATACCAAATATGAAATTTACTTATTCTCTCAAAATTTTCAATTTTCATAGAGATTATTTTATCTCAAATCAAGACATTTTTTCTATTTTCATACACTTGATTTTAAAACAATCATTAATTTAGTTCGAACACTTGATATATGGCTTAAAATATATATATTATGCTACAAGCAAAGCTATCAAACTTGCTAAGGGTTTCGTGGAATCAAAACGTAAAAACGTAAATTTCTATATTATACATAAATTAGCTTTCAAAAACTATAAGCATGCTTATAAATTCATAAGAATATTGAAATATATGATGTAAATAAAGAAATTTAACTTAAACTTTGGTCTCAATAGAAGTTATAGTACAAACAATTAAGAAAAAATTATTATGCTAATGGATAAAACTAAAATATAAATATTAGTGTTCATATAAATTACATTATAACATAAATTATTATGATAAAATACTAAACTAAAAAATAAATAAATTATCAAATGTCTTATCATCAATAAAATTACTATAAAACTAGTTGCAAATCATATATATATAAATTCTTTTTTTGCCAACAATAGAAAAGAGGAGATTCGAACTTTAGTCTATCTCAGTAAGGAAACTAGTGACAATTCTATTAAACTACAAAGCCTTGGCGTAAATCATATTTTAGTAAGAGGCAATAACAAACATAATTATTATTATCATTATTGCCAACCACTATTGATACTACTACCAATAGTATACACCTCTTAATATTTCAAGTCTCTAAAGCATTGGTTCGTACTTTATTTTTAATAGTACTAATGTTATGAATCTCTTAATCGTCTTTGTTCCTACTCTTATAAGCCATGACTCTTAATATTTATAAATACACTTACTTTCTGTATAATATTATGTTCGTCTTTTTTCTTATCTCTTACTCTTAATAGAATACTTAACAAATCATCATTGGGTAAATTAAATATATTTTCTTTTTTAATTATTTATTCATTTTTTAAGAGATTTTCAACATTGAAACTAATAATATAATCAACATAAGTTGAAGAATCGAACATAGTAACATTTCACTTACAATTTTGATTCGTTTGCTTTAAATCATAAAAGCTTAGTTCTTTTTCTTTATTTTAATAATTCATTACATCTAAATTGAGTAAAATCGTATAAAATTGCGTAGTTATAAACTCGTAGAATTGCACACCTAAAATCACAATTCTACCATGAGTTTATTAAAAAATGATTTTGTATACAATTCAACTCGAAAAGAATATGTAAAATCATAAACTCAAAGAAATGTATGAGTAGACTCGGGATGTTGATAACCATGGCTATAAGAACTAAACTCCTTGCTAATTTTCAGCAATTTTCTATTTCGATCAAATATGTTTCTTAATTTTCATAGAGGTTAACTTATCTCAAAGAGAGACAATTTTTCTCTTTTCATACACCCGATTCTAAACCAATCACTAATTTAGTTTGAAACTTGACATATGATGCATAGCTCTAAGGACTAAACTCCTTGCTAGTTTCAAGTGATTTCCTATTTGATCAAACATGCTATATGTAATTTTTGTTGATGTCGTGAGGAGATGTGAACTTACATCGGCGGCAAAATTTAGATCTGTGTCCCTAAAACCAAGTTCCTTTAGGAGCTCTCTCAAGTGTAGGAATGGGCTGGATATCTCTGTGATCCATAGTGCTGCAATTAACTCTGACCCACACTACACGTGAAAGCAAAAAACACAAACACATTATTAAACATTTCTTTAAAAATGTCTAGAGGTGAATAAAATTGGCTCGGTTTGGTTTATGTCAGTTTCATGGCCACTTTTTTACTGAACCGCTTTGATTGGTTTAAGAAGCAAGCAATTGCATTAATCGCTATATATTTTCTGAATAAATATAGAAGAGAAAAAGATAACACTTATTCTGTTGATATGGATGAGAATTGTGATATCACTTTATTCACAAATAAAATAAATAAAGAAAATACTTTATGGCTATTGCGATAAACATAGTGCCAACCACCAGCGCCAGATCTGTTTAGGAAGGGAGGGGAAAAGAAAAACAAAAAACAAAAGAGGAAAAAACCACCGGATCTGTCGCTATCCATCGTTAAATTTCATAGTGGCAGCCGTTACTCGGTTTCTAAGCTGTTTCCATTTATCATCAACCACCATCATTCAACACTATTTAATCCCCCCCAAAAAAAAAAAAAAAATCATTCAACAATATTAAATTGCTTTAAATATTGAGAAAAATACACAAAGTGCTATGAGTACCTGCTGGAAAAATTATACTACATTGCTTTGTAAAATAATAGTAAGCATTACTTGTTATCTATGGAAGGTAAATTAGTTATATATTAAATCAACGAATAAATACAGGAAGCAGTTAAAAGCATGTTTGGCATGGATGATGGAATTATTTTGTCACTACAGTTGTGGGAACGTGTCAATTACTCCATGATAATTTTACTCTTAGGGACCATTTCTATGTAATTTTCTTTTCTTTACTTGTAAAAAAAATATTAAAAAATAGTAATCTAACTAGATAATATTTGTCTTTTTTAAAACGTCCGATGTGGCTGCTTTATCCCCTAATTGTTTGTTACAACTCAGAAAATTATGCTTCCATGATAGATTCCCTATGTATACATACATATTTCCTTTTCACAGGTAGCAACTGCATTCAATACATACCGTATACAGCCTACCGGAAATGTTACTTTCAAAAAATCAAATCCCTTTTGGATCATTTCTTTGCTATATCATCAAGGTATTCGGAATATGCTGTACAGATAGCTAATTAATATACTAATAGAGAAGGAATGGTTTAAAGTAAAAGAATATTCTATTATAATTTATTTTAAGGAAAAATATAAAAAAGCTCTTAACGTGAGTTTTGAATTTTTCATTTAATCAATTTTAATCATCAATCTTTTAAAGTCATATCAAATAAATCATTCCGTTAAGCTCTATTAAATTTTTCATTATTATAAACATATATTAGCATATAATTAGTCTATATAACTATAAAAAAGTTTTTAATATTTACTTTTATATACGAATCATTCTTTAATTTTTTTCATTTAGTTTATTTTAATTATCAACGTATCCATATATAATTAAAAAACTAACAAAGGGAATTTTTTGTAAATTTATTAAAATATTAAGGATTAAAATAGATTAAATAAAATATTAAAAACTAATTCATATATACAGATAAACATTAAAAAAAATTTTATATTGTTCCATTTATTTTATTTCTATATGCTACTTTCAGAATAAGAAATCGGCAATGAATAGATTACTTGTAAAATCTACTTTTAGACGTAAGATTCCAAAATGTTCCATTATTTAAAAAAAAAAAAAAAAAAGAGAGGGAAAAGAAAGAGATGAAAAAGAATAATAAAGGAAGAGGAAGTTACTCGCATCCATGGGAGATAATAGGTATGAAATTTAGGAGAGAAATTTATACCAAACGAAAAGGGTACCTTTTCATAAGCTAAGCCAGCTCCAATCCCAATGATACTAACCAAATGATGGATTGTATTATCGACATTAAACCTCTCGTCGAAAAGGCAACATAAGAGGTCATAGATTAGATACGAGAGAGACACCGTCAGTGCCTGAATCTGCACGAAAAATCAAAACAACCATATTATCAAATTCCATTCATAGCACCAGCTATTGTATATTCAAACATCACAGGGATCTTGCAATGGTGGTTCAAGCGTCTGAAACTAGACAAGCTGTGCATTCCTATATTGGTATTAAAACTAGATTTAGTGGGTTGAAAAAAAAAGGAGTACCTGTCTTGGAGATGGTTTTGAAGCTAAAGGGTGGTGTATAGGTGACTTCCAATCTTGAACGGAGAGAGAAGCTAAAGTAACAGCAGCGATGGCATGAATAGTGGACACAACCCGATTGCAAAATTCAAACGACCGGCTTGGCAAAGTCTTCCTTAGTAAGATGAACCCCGTTGACCATGAAATCACTCCTAACACCATCTGATTCATAATAATATAGTCTCCCATATTGAAATAACCCTCCCAGCGCTATGTATGGAAACCTCCAACTGCCAAATGTGAAAATCTCACGATGAATAATAATAATAATATTGCTCAAAAAGTAGGGCAATTAATGTTGCCGTTTTTGGTTGTAAACGAACTATGAAAACCACCAACCAGCCTTGTTCGGTTCAGCAACCTGGGTATCATTAAAATATAGGTAGGGGTTAGGCTATCTGTACGATTATAGAGGGAACGGTATTGACCAATGAAACAGCAAAATGAATTTATTATTATTATTATTATTATTATTATTATGTTTTTTTAAACCACATGTTGTCGGGACTTGGAAATCATGTGACGTGTCCTTCTCTAGTAGGTTTTTTTCCAATTTGAGAGTGCTATATGTTGTTTGGCAGACATTGGACCACCTAGATGCCACAAGGAACCCATAAAGAAACATTAGTAAAATGCCCATACATGAGTTATATGGTTTTAGCGGATCATTGTCTATTTCGATTTATGGATTAAATTTGGTTGGCAAGCTGGCAACAGACTTTGGAAGGTCCGATGCTACGCCGAGAAACAGATACTGTTGTGCATCGCCTTTTTTTTTTTTTTTTTGGGAGAATACATTAAACAGTTAGACAAAAGAGGGGCTTAACCCCTAATAAAAGCATAAGTAGAGCCTGAAGCTCTATGTCCATGACCAGAAATGGCTGAGCTAGCATGATCTTCTACGGCAGAACTCAACATAGGAGTTTTCCTTTCCTTATACAAACCCATATTAAGCAAATCCTCCTTTAATAAAGTGAGACAAAAAAAAAAAAAACAGAAGGACTTAAAAACCTTTCATCATCAGAATCCTAAGATTGCATCCAGTGCTAGGGAGTCTCCACTTTGTTAATTTCTCAGGAACAGCTTCAATCATCCATCATTCCATCCTCAATAGCTTTTTCCTACAAGCACGCAACACATTATGGTATGCAAACTTAAAGTTAGAATCTTGTTACAAGAAGGACACACTAGCGACTGAGTCAAAACAAATTTTTTATTTTTCTTAATCTTGTTTCTAAGCAAATATGAAATGCCCCAATAAAATGGGCCATAGCTCGGCTGTTAGGATATCCAATCTCCCTAATTTCCTATCTAAAACATGGATACATCTTCCATTTGAGTTTTTAATCACAGCAAAAATAGTTGCTTGCTAAGTAGATGAGAAGACAGATCCATCTGTGTTTAATTGCACCCAATCTTGGGGTGGTAGAGATTAGGAGAGATTGATTAATTCGGTGAACTTCCAAGACCTCCTTTCTTTTATAGAGCCCCATTGCTCATAGCTGAAGCATTTGATACTCTAGTATAGGTTTGTAAATAAAGAAGAGTGATTGTGAAGGAGGGAATTCCTGTCTAACCAAATCTTCCAAGCATAATCCCAAAAGTAAATTGGATAAGGTAAGTAGGATTTATTAAGTCTCTTTTCTTTACCAAACAATTGTTTTTATCCAATTCATAAGCTTATCCCAGTTGCAATTTGGAGGCAAAGTGAATGATTGCCATTGACCAATAAGACCTTTAATGGCTACACAATCACAAAGAGCATGTTGCAATGTTTCATTTGGATTTCCACATCGAGGGTAATTTCTTAAAGTGATAATTTTTCTTTTTCAGTAATTCCTCTACAGTTAGTAGTGAATGATGCAATACTCACCATAAAAACAATTTCACTTTTAGAGGAAAGGGAAAGTCCCAAATCCATTCCTAGTTATTAGAGTCATCAATGCTATTGCCTTTCCTAATAAGAGCTTGATAAATGTCCTTGGAAGTTAGATTCAATCTATTATCAATATCCAAAATCCTTTAATCTACTAGGTGTCTGTTTAGAAACACATAACCAATAAGCTATTACAATTGAGAGGATTTGGGAAATCCAATAAAGTCTTCCTTCCATCTCATTTCAAAAGGCCAGCAATCATGAATAATTAGTTTTTCTAATCTTTGGGATAAAAGGCCATAGAAATAAGATCTTAATGGCCGCAACTTGTTTCACTGACCATAGCAAAAGCTTGTCTTCTTGTCATTTCCTAAAACTATTAGTTTCAAGTGCTTCATTTCATTTTTACAGGTCACAAGTTCTTTTGCTATGTAGGATAATGAGGATAGCTTGGGATTTGAGGGTGTTTGGAGAGGTTTTTTATACTTGAACTTGACCATCTTAATCCAAAGGACTTTCCTATGTTTCAATTCAAAAAAATCTTTTGAATGATGCTGTTTTGTTTCTCTTATGCGGATTTAAGAGTCCTAATCCCCCTTGACCTTTTAAAGTGGCTGTGGTTTCCCTTTGGACCCAATGTGTTTTTTTTCATTTCATCATTTCCTTTCCAAATAAAATTATTAATGATTCAAGTGAGTTTTTGAACTATACTTTTAGGAATTGAACACATTAGCATATAATAGATAGATAAAACTTACAAAGTTGAGTGAGCCAGCACTAACCTTCCAGCCATACTAAATGTGTTCATTTTCCATCCAGTTAGTTTCTTTTGTACTTTTTCTACCAAGAAGTTAAAATCTTAAGCAATAGGCTTCAAGCCCTTATTCAAGGGAAATCCCAAATAGTTTCCAAAGGAGGTTATTTTCTTTTATTCACAAAGTGACAATGAGCACCAATTTCAAATTTTGACTAACATTTGAAGAAAAGAACACTCCTAATATATTTCTATTTATTTTTAAGCTCGAGAGAAATGAGAAATTTATGATCACATCCAAAATAATTTGGGCATTCTTTTCATTGGCTTGAGCACATAGCATAATATCATCAACAAAAACAAATGAGAATGTGCAAGTCTAATCCCCTTAAATAGAATGGCATTCGAGGCCCTTTATCAACCTCTTGCTATATAAATCTACTAAAAAATTCTATACAAAGAATGAAGAGATAAGGTGATAATGGATCCCTTAATCTGATATCTCTACTTGGCTGAAAGGAAGGACAAAGATTGCTATTTACTATGACCTCATATATGGAGGTTATAATACAATTTAAAATTAATTCAATTCGACTTGTTGGAAAAGTCAAACTTTGTAGTACCCATTGAATAAAATTGTATTCAAGGGAATCAAAAGCTTTTTCCAAATCAAGTTTTATGATCATCCAACCTTTTCTACCCTTTTTTCCTATGGCAATTGTGTAGAATTTCATTCATTAGAATCATATTGTTAGTTGCTTTTCTACTTAGGATAAAGCTTGATTGAGAAGGATAGACAAGTGAATCAAGCACAGGCCTCATATTGCTCACAAGGAGTTTTGTTACCAATTTATATAAGGTATTGCAAAATCTAATTGATCTAAAGTTTTTTATGTGATTAGCATGCCCATTTTTTGGAATCAAACATAGTATAGTTTAGTTCAAAGTAGATGGGATGCTTTTAGTATAAAAAATGTTCTTAATTAGTGCCTTTACTAATCATCCCATAAAATTCTAACAAGTTTTAAAAAGAAGAACATGAAGACCATCCTTGCCTGGGCTTTGAGAGATCCTATAGTGTTTAAAGCCCCGACGATTTCTGCTTGAGTTAGAGGAGATTGTAGGTTATTTTTCTGTTCAGATGTCAAGTCTTCTCTAAGATCCATAGGAATAGGATTTTCAAGGGTCACAAAGATCTTAGAGGAAGATAAAAGATTTATAAAGTAATTCCTAACAAGAGATCTGTTTTACTGTTGCTCAAAAATCCGATTTCTATGATCATCTTGAAGACTAAAGATTTGATTCTTAGCCCTTCTACTCAGTACAGTAGCATCATAAAACTTTGTATTTCTTTCCCTTTAAGGATCCAATTTTGCCTAGCTTTCATTCTCCATGGGCATTCTTCTCCATCTAGCATACGATTTAATTCAACTTTCAGCTTATTTTGTATTTCTAAAAGCTATGTACTAGGACCTTAAGACATCTTAGTGTCAATCTCATTATGTTGTGAGATTATCTTAAGCTTTTATTTCTAAATGGTACAAAACATTTTAGCATTCCAAGTTCTAAACTTTATAGGGATATTTGTAATTGCTCTCAAGCAGTCTTGATTATTCGGATGCAAGATTTCTTAAACTAAGGGGATGCAACCAGAGTATGAGAATCACATAGGCTGAAACCTAAAAAGATGATTTCTAAAGATTGATTGCTTAATTAGGTGTGTTTTGAGAAGAATGGCATTATGATCCAAAGGTTATTTTCTTAAATGAAAGATTTTTCTTTCAGGATAAATCCTCCTCCATTCTATGTTACAACAAGCTCTATCTAGTCGTTTTAGATAAGTTTTGGTAATTATTGATTGCTACACCATGTGTACTTGGTACCTACAAAGTGCATGTTTAATAGACTACAATCATTCATGCATTGCATGTAGTTAAAGGCTTAACCTTTATGGAAGGTATCCCCACCCCATTGGTCATAAGGATATACAATATCATTAAAATCTCCTATTACACACCAAGGTTTACTATTTACAACAAAAGATGCAAAATTCCTGATGTCTTGCCAATAATCAAGTTTCTTTAAAGATTAGAAGAACCATTAATAGCTAACAAAAACCAAAAGTGTAAAGCTTGTCTAACCTTACATAAGAGATGAAAAGTTTGAGCCATTTGTTTGACTACTTCAGTTTCCAAGACTATTGTATTCCATAAGAGTAGAATTCCACCTCTTTGGCCTTCTATTACTCCCCGAAGTCGTAGAGTAACAACAGTTTTACCGTGCAAATTAACCTATGATAATAACTAATCTCACAGTTCTTATCATAGATATAATTTACATAAGGTACCCACAACTCCTCGCTTTGAAATAAACAATCAATTGAAATTAATGCTAAAATTTACATAAAAAGCTAGAATCCTTAAGTCATATATACATAATTACATTCACATTATCTGATAATCTTAGGAAATTATACGTGCTATAGTAGTTTGTTAATTAACTTATCACAATACCAATTCATAAACCTAAAAGTACTAACAAAACACTAAAGGACTCGATCATATGGCCAACGGATTCTCGTTCCCCCATAGCGCTTCAAAAAGAAACTAACCTCAGAATAATTATACCGCAGCATATTAGTCGGTGCCTGCAAGAAAATCTATAAGGTTATGAGCAACCAACAACTTAATAAGTTAAGATAAAAACTTAAAAATGTATGACAAATACAAATATGGTTTTTAAACAATTAACTATATATAATGGAACAAACAAATGCCATCACACAATGTGGTTCAATCCATTGTGAAAGCAGAGTAATTTCATCAACTATAATTCAGGTTGAAAAGTTTTCATATTTATGTAATAACTCATAACCAAACCTAAGTTTGTGCAATGGAGACATCACTCTCCGTCAGCTATGACTATCCTTCGAACTACTACCCACATCCTTACTGCAACCTCTCTCTTGTCACTTAGTTTAGTTAAGGATGAGGAAAAGTTAATTATGCTATCGAGCGTTATTTTTTTCTAAGGTATCAGTATTTGGTTGGAGAATCCTAATAATTCCCTAATAGGTTACAATACACATCTAAGTAAGTTATTTAGATCAATTATAATTAGGTTCGATTTAGGATGACCAAAAAATTTCACACTACTCAATTCACCACATATTACCCATACATCACTATTCAACTAGTAATCAAAGATATACAAGCATATGAATGTATAGCTATTTACAAACACAATTGTATAAAATCCTAAGCCTCCGAATATTTTAATATAGTACTCTAAAATACAATAAAGTATTGAACTTAACTTACTTGAAGTCCTCAATTAACTCACTCGATTTGTCGTCGATCACTCGTTTCCACGTATCCTATAATATAAATACTCTTTTACTATTTATATCCTTATGATATATAAACTTTATGTCATGATTTGACTTGATTTTCCATATATATATATATATATATATATTATTTATTACCTATTCATTATAGGTTAGTTTTGAAATCAGTTTTCAAATCTGATTCCAATTTAGGTTCTAATTCAGTTTTCAACTATGGGTGTTATATATATAAATTTGAAAATCTCGTTTCGAACCATAATGTGAAATTAATCACATTATACTTGAGTATCCTAAATATTATTTTTAGCCCTTAATCAGTATTCTAGCCTATACAATACACTTTAGTCCTCATTTATGTACTAAATTTTCTCTTGATATGAGAAAATTTTATATTTTTCATATAATTATAATTATCTAAATTTAATTTTTCTACCAAATTTATTATATATTACTATTATTATTATATTATCAATTTNCTATTAAACCTTCCCCCAAAAAAAAGAAAAAGAAAACCCCGTAGGTAAACTATAGCAAAAGGGTTAACTCAAGTGACTAAACCTTTTGGTGTCTCTAGTAAAGTCATCAAGTTGTCAAGTTTGAATTTTTGGTTTCTTGTTTTCCTTTTTCCAACTAATTAACCCATTTAATATTAACCCTTGACTAGAGAATAAGGAAGATTCCGATTTTCTTTTAAAATTAAAAAAAAAAAACTTTTAGAGTCACCACCTGACTAAAGTTGAAAAAAAAGATAAGTTGTAATCAAACTTAGCTATCGGTCTTTGATTTTAATAGAAACCAAAACTTTCTGAATTTAGGGGTTACCTATTAAACCTTAATGAACAGCACTATTAACTTTTCGAAATTAGGTTTAGTTTTCAAAATTACCTTTAAAAAAAAAACAAAGCTCACTCATCGGTAAATATATGAAATTGTATTTATTTTTACAAAAATAAGGGATTCAAGTTATAATTTACAAAAAATGGAAAAATAAAGTTTTTACAAATTTTATATCACCTCAAAGGTATCCACAAACCCGCTAGTTGAGATCAAAAGTTCGTAGTCCATTCTCTAAAATACATTAGTGGGTTGGTTCTTTTTTAATTTTTAAAAACTAATTGAGTTTATATTTTAATTTTTTATTTTTTATTTAAAAAAATCTAGAAAAATGGGTCCTAGCTTGAAGTTTTATTTATTTATTTTGAAATCTCTAAAGGAAAGCCATGGTTTAGAGAAAACAAGTTAATTGATTTTTTTGTTTTTTGGAAAGCAAATTTTTCTAAGTAGTAAAATCAATCTATTTTCAATTATTAGCTACTATCATTATTCTTATTTTATTTTCATTTAATTAACAAACAACTAAACAAGTAAAATGAAAAAATAAGAAAAAGAAAAACCCAAAAAGGGTAATGACCTGAAACAATCCAAGTGCGGAGGTCAGTAAGTCAAGCACGGGTCAAGTCGATGGATTCAAATGGGGGTCGGAATTGGATCGTGGGCATAGTTTTAGGAGTTTTATACAAATATGGGCTCTTTTTCAAAAAATATTACGGATAAGGGCTAGTTTTTTTTAAAAAAAATACAAATTTGATATATTGAAGATGCATCAAGTGAATGCACATTCAGTTACTTATTTTTTTTGACAATGAAGGCGCATCCACTACATGTACCTTCAATATGCCAGGTATATATACTCTATTTCGCAGGGCGACAGCTTATTCTTACCTATATCAATTTTTAAAATTTCTAAAACACAAAAAAAACTCGAGGAAACCCATAATTGAAGCACCAGACCATTTCTTTATGTAAGTGTACATTTGAAATAAGTAACAATCTATAACTTATAGGTACATTATTTATTTATTTTATTTTATTAATAATCAACATTATATAACTTTTATTTTTAGAAAAAAATTTGTTACATAAATTTCATAATCACAGATATACCGTAAGTTATATAAATTATTAATATTTCATAAAAATTTATTATATGTTGTATAAATTTAGGATTGTTTTGTATTGTGGTAGATAAGTTATACGAATTTCGGTATGAATAATATTGGAATGTAAGTGAAAATTGTTGTGTGTGTGTGTGCGTGTGTGTGTATTGGCTTTTTTTATTGTGTTGAGTCGAATTAGAAAGTTAAAGCTAGGTAGTTGTGCTGACATCGCAACTTACTGAGATGATTAAGTGTATTTTGTAAAGTTGTTGCTCGATGTGTAGATGAAGTTTATAATGTCATCTAAATATTTAGTTCATTGTCCTCACGACTCACTAAGGAGTGTCAGACTGGCACTTAACTATCCTATAGTGCTTGGTATTGCAGATGGGGAACTTAACTTCATTGAACAATACAATGGCTTTATCCTCTACCCACAACAAGACAACGTACATACATGACTCCTGAATTCTAGTAACATCTTGATCTCATGACTCCACCAGCTCCTTAAAAGCGATGTTCCACCCTCATACAGTCATCCATGGGTGAGGACGTTACTCAACTGCATCCAGGCCATCCAGCCGACCCAATTCCTCTTAAGGAACTTGAGCTCGATGATCCACCACCTGAGCTTACTCAAACATACGATAGACAGGGGCATTCACTTCTTTCTCATGCCGTGAGGACCTTTATATGGCGTAAGCGTCAATAGATGTATTTAGTCTATTGTTTTTGTTTTTTTCTTTATTTTTCCATTATATTGATGTTGTTATTGATTGATTACAAATTCTATGTATAGACTAATTATTCAAAATACAATTCACTTTTCATCATATATTGTAATTCAATGCATTATTTATTGATCATAATTTTACAATTTGCAATTTTTTTTCTATCCAACTCTTATAGTTATTGGATAATCATCTCATGTGCTTATTTCTTCCCTCACTTGCTATATTTGTTGAGGCATTTCACCAATTGTGATTTTATATAATTGATTACTATATCAAACTTTTCATTCAGTTTGTAAGTTAATGGTTGGAAGAGCATTACTTTATTATTTCAGCCAAAGGGAAATTAGTAGGTTAAATGGAAATTAAACTAAAGGTGAAGTGCATCAAGTAAATGCGCCTTCAGTATAAATATTTATATTGAAGGCACATATACTTGATATGCCTTTAATTTAAATTGTAATACTGAAGGCACATCAATTATATGCGCATTTAATGTAAATATTTATACTGAAAGCGCATTTACTTGATACACCTTTAGTTCAATTTCTTCTAAAGTAGCCTACTGAAAGCGCATCCATTATATGTGCCTTTAGTATAAAAAAACATAAATAATTGAAGGTACAGTCACTTGATGTACATTCACTTGATGCACCTTCAATATACCATATTCGTATTTTTTAAAAAAAATTAGCCCTTTTTTCGTAATATTTTTCAGAAAAGAACTCGTATTCATATAAAACTTTAGTTTTAGGTCACCAAGAAAAAACCAACTCCAGCGACTATTGAAGGTCGAATCCAATTGATTTGGCCACCAAAACTAACAAGGAATGAGCTTTTTGTGTGAATCCAATTGGAGAATGGGGGTTTTATGCTTACACCATAGTGATTGGTAGTAGTTTTTAGTGTTTTCAAAAACTTAGCCATGCATGTACATTAGTGTTAGATGTTGCTAGGTATGATTTGATGGAGTGCATAGGGGATTGTCATCAACTGAGCGAGTGGTCACAATTGGTATGTATAGCTATGATGATGAGTATCTCACGTTAGACTATAGATCAAGCATGGTGAGTGTTCGTTGGTGTTTGGGTCGAGTAGAGAGAGAGCAGTCGGACATAAATGTTACGTGTAAGTAGTTGAAGTCAATAAGGGGTTATCGAGAGAAAGGGTGTTCACTATCAGGTTATGGCTATCATCGAACGAGATTATGGATGAGAGAAAGAGTGTTAAGAGTAAGTTGTTGGTGTTAATTGAGGTTAGGTGGTTGGGTGGTGAATGTAAATAGTAAGGATGGTGATCATGCGTAGTAAGAGTAGGTCGTACGAACATAGGCTCGGCGTTGCTACTATCGTAATGGTGAGGGGTAGTCAGTACATGTAGACGTGTTTAGGTGTTACCGTAGTATGCTACAGTAGAGCATCGAGGAGAAGGAGGATAAGGCTGCGTGTTGCTGGTTGTTTACTACAGTGGGTTCAGGTTTAGTCATGGGTCGTTTGTTGGGCAATGAGTTATCGAGTGATAAGTAGGTTCGTAATTGAAGGCTAGGGGATGGGTATGGATGTGCTACTTCAAATTGCAACAATATCATGTGTGTGTGGATGGGGTTCAACGGTAACTAATGGTAGGTTGAAGATGAAGTTGGTTTTGTATGTTTGGGGGGTTGCAATCAAGAAAAGAATGCCTTTTCCATCTTGTAACGTGATCACAGATTCGAGTCATCTCAAACCACCCTAGATAAGATTCAATCTAGATTTGAATTGCTACAAATTTTCATTTTATCGGATTTAAGATTATTGTTTTTAGATTTGTGTTTTCTAATAATGATTCTGTTAACTCCATTTAACAATAACAATTCAAACAAATTTACTTTCGGATTGGGATTCTAAAATACCAGATTTTTCTTCTGTTTGGTTTGTTCCTCTCAATAGACATTTGAAGATGGAGATGAACTCTACATGTGACCTATGCCCTACGCATGTGCCGTTTAGCAACAAAATTCCTTAGTGTTCATGCCTACCTAGGGTTAAGATGGTTAAGGCTTTTTTGGCCTAAAACGTGATAGGGATTTTAGCCTTGTTGTGACCCAATTAAGCCCTTTTTTTTAAATAAATAAATTTAATTAAAAAGAAATAAATAAATAAATGGATAAATAAAACCCTAAACTTGAACTTATCTTAAAATTGAGACCTTTTGATCCTAAATGAGGTCCAAAAAATTTCATGATCCTAATTTAAATTTCCTAAAAAGGACCTATAGCTAAACAAATCTTTTATTATTATTTTTTATTTTAATTTTTATAAATGACCCTTTTTTTAGGTAAAAAAAAAAAAAGGGCTAAATTACAAGGGCCAAAATGGGGTGTCTACGTAGTTTTCTTCATTCCCTCATGAACATTTAGAGAGGATTAGGTGAAAATTCCTAGGCTTATATGGTTTCAAATGAGGATTTTCTCTCTCTTTCAAGCTTAAATACCCCCTCTTTTTCTTGCATATTTGGAGTCATTAGGCTAATTATTAATCAACAGTTGTCTACTGATGTCTCATGCCCACATCCTTATAATTCTAGTAGTTTAGTAAATTTAATAATTTTTTCTATTTTTATTAATAAATTTTAGTTAAATTTATATAATTTATGGTATTTTAGGCAATTACAAGTATATATTATTTTACGATTTTCTAATGCAAATAATTTATCTCTAGTATTTAGTTAATTTTTGTTATCTAAATCTCACGTTTTTTGAGAACAAATTACAATATAATGTAATTTAATGAAATTAATCATTTTTAACTATAATTTATTTTATTATATTTTTATAATTTGGATTCACAGGGTATCATCGACTAATCCCTAAGACTTATTCTTAAAATATTGTCCTAATCAGTCCACTTTCGTATACGCCCTAAATTACTTGCTCGAGATGACTATATGAAATTATGGGGCTCATATTTTCACCCTCTTTCAGAAAAGTTTTGTCCTTAAAACTTCAATTATCCATCTTACCTATTTCACATCTAAAGACTTCAATATTTATTTAGATATCTTTTATCAAGATAAGATGATTTATCCTTAACTTGATCTCCAAGTAACCACGTCTCGATTTTGTAGTATTTGAATTTGTTTATCTAGTATCTAAATGAGTTGCTCTTCCACTTATACAACCCTCTTATAGGTCTATCGATTTTATTTTCAATCAATTTAACTTAAAGTTATCTCTTTATTATATTTTCACATATTTTACATTTTGATTTCTTGATTTTTAGAGATTTTTTTATCTAGTATTTGCATAAATAGTTCCTTTAATATACAATCCTATTGTAGGTCCATTAGTTTATCCTTAATACTATGTTTGAATTCTTCGTCAATTTATATACTATCACCATGTGGCACACTTCATAATATTTTACTAAACTCATGAGTAAAGTAAGCCTACATGTCACATTTAACTTTTTCTACCAAATATCTTTGGATACTTTCTTTATGTTACCGATCCCCACTATTTGTTTACTATCCATCAGCCATAAAATTAGTTATAATGATAACACAAATTCTTATGTTATTATATAGATCACCTTAACCTTAATAAATCCATAGAGTTCCACTTCCTTCCTTATCCAACACTTTCTTTTTATACTTTCTGAACTAGTCTCTAGAGTGACATACCCCCTTAACTTTTGACTCAAGCATTTTGAAACAGTGCTCTAAGTCTTCCTAATTGAAGATTTTTGTGTATGACAATTTTTTATCTCTCCTAAGCCTCAATCTAGTTATAATTTCACTACTACAAATCCATCAACTCTATGTTTACCACTTGTGCATATCTTATTCCATACCTTTACTTCTTATCTTACCTTATTAACTTCTAAATCCAATTATTTATTATATTGATGGGTTGCTTCCTATCATGCATTCTTAATAGTGTCCACTGACCTCTTAACTTACTACTTTGTTCAGATTTTTCTTTAAAATCCCACTACCTTCATAGTTTAGAGTTTAGGCACTCATACAATCAATAGATACAATCACAAGATTGAGTTTGGCAAATCTCAATCCTTTTAAAACATACTTAGAAGGAGACAAAACTGACTCAACAGATAAATTTAACTTGAAACCAACATAAATTTGGAATTACCAAAACATTAACTGGTTTTTATGTCTAACACAACATGTTCGAATTAACTCAAAGACTGAGATTCATAGAATAAGACACATGACTTTTAATAGATTCGATAAGAGAAACATAAGAATCTTAGATTTGCCACCCTCTTCTTACATATTCATATGTACTCAAATCATATTTAAGAATACTATTATTTAACCTTTATATTCCAATCTAGTAACACTCATTTATTTCCTCTCTTGCCCTCATAATCAATCACAAAGTGTACAACTTTATTATTTACTTTATGACCTCTTCTTGTTACACCAAAGTATTACTCTTTTATTTCCTTGAATCACTCTAATTTATTTCAAACATCCTTACATATTTTCTCGTGGTAATATTCTTTATCATCAACTAATTTTCATCTCTCTGGACATTGCTCTATTCATCCTTTTCTTAATCTTAATTCTATTTTGTAATCCAAGATATTATAACTTCAAGTTCTTCATCATCATTATCATTATTTCCCTAATTTGCTTCTTTAGTCTTTACACAATCCTTTTCTTATGTCTTCAAAATATTTCTTACTTAAAAAGTCTACTTTCCCTCCTATTCGACACTTTCCAATTTGCACATTTATTGATTTCTATCCTTAATTCTCAACTTAAGCTATAGCAACATCAAAAACATAATCAGAATCTTCTTTAAAACCTTTATCTAAGTTTTAATCAGTTGCCTCTAAATTTTACTGCACTATAGAGGGTTTTCTTATGATTCAACTAGGGATTCAAATTTATTGAAGTAAGTTTTTCATGCTAACATTCTCTAAATGGAAGTTTACAAGACTACATAATGATATAACATGGAAATCTCTAAATATGCAGAATTATTTTATCATCTCTTAGTTATAACTTCTTTAATAGTTCTCTTTTTCAACTCTTTAATCATTAAAAATGGTATTGTTAATACCATTATAGTATAGCCTCCTTTCTCAACAAGTATCTTTTCTTTAAGTAACCATAATAGTATAAATCTCTAATCATCCAATCGTCCACAAGATGATCCCCTTGATAGATATATGCACATCATATAATTTTACTAGAAACATAGAATAATACTCAATCAATCCATCTCAAAACAATTCCTACAATTAACCCTTACAATCTATAGGCTCTTCCCCATCCATATCATCTCTAAGCACAAAGAAATCAATGGTTTAGAATCCGAAAGTAAGCACAACAAAAGTTAGATTAGCATTACTTATTACTTATTATTGCTTTACATTATATATGATCTTATACATATATAACTTATACATAACCTTACAAGTCTAAGTCTTTTATATCCCGCTTATTTTCCCCAACTCTTAATGTTCTTAAAATGTTCTAATTCATTTTAGGTATGATATCTCTAAGTTAGTTCAGAAGAGTCACGCTTTAACTGGATTGCCGAGAACTATGCTCTGATACTACCTACAATTGTTACACGCTAAATTAAGGAGTCTTAATAATCCTACCATATTAACCAACCTAAATTGGAAGCTAGCCATCTTAGCTACTAATGTAGGTATAGTTTACACCGGGTGTTCACTACCCCATTACTTGGAAGTGTCCAACTCAATATCTGATTGATATCAACTTATGGTGTAACTTTTCAAAATAGCTTTTGAAAATAACTTTGTGGTTTTATCACTCAAGAATAATTAAGTTTTATAAATCATATGTAGAACAAAATATCGAATTTAATAAAAACTTTTAAGAAATACATTGATACAAAAATAATAAAGCAACTACTAAAAATTTATTAAAATTTAAAGGTTTACAGAATATAAAATAAATTTCATTAGTCGAAAACTAGAAGGTCACTTGAGCAAACGCTATTAGTTTTCCTAAAGGTTAGTAAAGTTAATGAACAAAATAGAAATCCAGCCAATTAGTTTTAAATCTCACTCCCGACCCCATTCTCTAATCTTTTAGGACTTAAGGTAGTGCTGGTAAATCTACTAAAAACCTACAAAATAGCTATAAGAGAATAAGCAATAATTTACTCAATAAATAGAATAGAGACAGTAGCATATATATAACACATAGTGACTAGGGTTTTCAAGTAAGTTTAGTTAGATACTATGTATGTACAAGCAGATACCATCGAGCAGATACCATCGTACAACGTTATTGAATCTATTGTGAGATTGGAGAAATTGCATCTGCTTTAATCTAGGTTAAGGAGTTTAACGTCTCACATATGGATTGAAACCAAATCGAAGCTTATGTAATGGATAACATGCTTTGCTAGAGACTTTACTTCAAACTACTGTCCTTAACCTTACCGCAACCTCTTTTTCGATCACTTAGTTCAACTAAGGACGGGAAAATGACCATTTCAATTATCCTCATCAAAGGGTTCATGTTTGGTTCAAGAATCCTAGCCATTCTCCTAATGGGTTGCGATGTATATCCAGTTAAAAGTTACATCAAGTTTGAGTTGGTTTTTCTTTTTGAGGTGATCAAGTAATTTCAAACAATTCAATCAAGCAACATCATAAAGCAATCAATACAAAGTACAACACTCCAAATAGCATAACCTTATTTAAGCACAAACGTTGCATAAGCATAGACAACTAACATATAGTCACAAACAAGACATATACTAAGGCTTCTAAGTATCCTTAAGTAATACGCCAAAGTACAGTGAAGCACTAATCCTACTTACCTGGATAAGTGATGCTTGATAAACTCGCATATGGGTCTTGTCTGCTTTAGTTTTCCCTTAATTATTCAAAACAATGGCTTTAGTTTTTCTAAATATAAAGTAAATGAGTTCATTGAAATAATGTAAGTGTGATTAGGACTTATCTTTAGCAAGTTGTGTAAGTTATAGATTAAATTCCAACTTGTTACTAAAGTCATTGAACACGATTTTAAAAGTTTGCCTATTATTAAGTTTCAGTCTCAAAACCTTATGATGAAGTCTTTGAACAAGTGTCTTTAAACTAGTAAACTTTTAACCAAGTCTCTAATGTTATTCTAGTTATACTTCTTACTTCAATCTACTCTCTGAACAAGTCTCTAAAGTCATTTTCTCTAAGCATTCATGCCATTCAATCCTTGAATCAAGTCCTTGAAGTTATTTCAATTACACTTCCTTTACTTAACACTTCCTAATAAGTTTATGATAGGGTATAGTTAAGTCTCTCTTACTATTCACTTTCTAATCAACTCTCTGAACTAAAGAGCAAGTCCCCTCTTTACAGACCAACCCTTAAGAGATGTCTCTAAAGTGATTTCATTTAAAACCTTCTAAATCTACCACCACTCTGGTCAAGTCTTTAAAATCATTACAGTCACACTTTTTTCTCTAAATAACTTTCTAAACAAGGCTCCCACATATTTAGAATTAAAATCCTTTCATCGCTAATCTTCTAAATATGTTTCTAAAGTCATTACAATCATGCTTCTTTTACTAAATAATGTCCTAACCAAGACTCAGACATGGTAATAATCATAATCCTTGCCTTAACTAGCCTTCTGGCCAAGTATTTGAACCAAGAGTTTAAATCATTCTTTACTAGATCAACCATCTGAAAAACCCTCTAAACAGATTTAATTTGCATGTTTGCATAAAGTGACTTACTCCAATATCCCACTATAGTTTACAAGTATGGTAAATCTTAATTATACAATAAGTTCATCATACCCATAATCACTATATCACCCTAATTTTTAAATCTTCATATCTTCACTTTAATACATGTTGACCATAACTAGTGACTTGTGTATATCTCCAATCCCACGTAATCCTTCCAACTCCATGTCACTCTCTATTATGACATATATCACAAACAAACTTCCAGACTTGTTGCATGTTATTTTTCACTAAGTTAAATGTGCATAATTTCCGAGAAATAACCTTTTTCATTAAATTTAGGGCTTAAAATCCCTTAGAAATCATAAAAAATGCTTTTGGCTAAAATATTTTCATGAAATTGTTACATTTAATATGGAATTATTCTAGAAGAACTTTGGCTTTAAAACAACAACATTTAGGTTATGTAAAATGGCCTCGAAAATTGCTTAGATTTGGGTGATTTCTTAAAGTGGTCATAAATCCACTTAAAATTTTTACAATTTGATATTTCCTTCAAAAGCTAAATATAAAAATACTTTAAAATAATTTTTCTCATAATTTTTTTGAATTATTTTGATATTTTTACAAAATTAAAGAAAATTGGGTTGAAATTTGACTCATCGGAAAGATGGACTTTTAGCCACCCTAATGTCAACCCTCATAGCCGTTGCTACCTTAGTTAGGTGGTGGTAGTGGTTCATACCCAACAACTGTCCAAACACGTACTCCCAAAAACCGTTATTTTCCTATAAAATTTTTTCGAAATTTTTTTCTTGTTGCTTCTCTTTCTTCACATTTTTCCAATTTCCTTCATACCCTCATAAACATTTGGAGAGGACTTAGTGAAAATTCTTAGGCTTGTATGGTTTCAAATGAAGATTTTCTCTTTCTTTCTAGCTTAAATACCCTTTCTTTTTCTTACATGTTTGGTGTCATTAGGCTAATTATCTAATCAATAGTTATCCACTAGATGTCTCAAGCCTAAATCCTTATAATTCTAGTAATTTAGTAAATTTTATAACTTTTTCTATTTTTCTTAATAAATTTTAGTTAAATTTATATAATTTCGAGTATTTTAGATATTTATGGGTATATATTTATATATAATAATTGTACCTTAGGTACATGTACTACTTTTATATATTATTTTATGTCATTTTATGATTTTATAATATAAATAATTTATTTCTAGTGTTTGGTTAATTTTTGTTACTTAAATCACACGTTTTCGGTAAATAAATTATAATATAATATAATTTAATTACATTAACCATTTTTAACTATAATATTATTATTTTATTATTTTTTATAATTTGGATCCATGAGGTGTCATCGACCAATCCCTAAGACTTATTCGTGAAATATTATCCTAATTAGCTCATTTTTTTATATACCTTAAATTACTCACTCGATATGACTACACAAAATTACGGTGCTTACATTCTTCACTAAATAGAGCTTTAGTATTCAAATCCATACTCTTTCTACTCCATTAATGAGGCTAGCTAGAGATCGCGACAAATACATGCATGAGGGACTCACGCAAGTCAAGTCTACTCCAATTCTAATGCATACGTCATTATCAGTACATATATTGAGGATGGAACACATATGATATAGTTGTATGTGTAAGCCCCAAGGTTCAGCCAAGTAACCGTAGGATTGAACATAGAGCTCAAGGTTTAGGGCGATCGGTTAAAAGATCCGATCAAACCCAAATTATAAATTATTTAACAAGATATTAGTAAAAATGACCCTGTAAACTTAAATTTAAGAAAATAAGTAGTAAAATAGGAGACTATAAAATTTTCAAATTTTAAGCATAATAACTGCTAATTACCAAAAAGGCAAAAAGTGTAATATAATAATTAATAAATTATTAGAGACAGATTATATGTATACTAAAAATTTTAGAATGACCAAAATAATATTTAAGAATATTTATTTATACTATATATGAATATACATGTAAGTATAAATACGCGTAATTACTTAAAATACACGAAATGTGCTAAAATAATACTAAATGCTTAAAGAAAATTCATAATTAATCAAGGAAAAATCAGGAAAAATCATGAATCATCCAGAATTGGGTCGTGGCAGCTGGGAAAAATAAGAAAAAATTCGGCCAATTAAATTAAGACAACATAAAAGCCAAAAATCAAGGGATAAGGCAATTGTCTTGTCCCATTTAATGCACAATAAATTCCACAAAGCCCTATAAATAGCAGGAAAAATTACAGAGAACATTTGGACAGATACAAATCAGATAAAATTAGAGAGAGTTGAAAATTCGAGAGAAAATCCAGAAAATAAAAAAAATAAGAAAAACTGTGCAGTTAAGGGTTTTAAAAGGAACCCATACCAGACGAGGAGCTGGAAGAGGACGGCCACCACCACCACACGGTGGTGGCAGCGCCCAGGCCGGCCGACAAGGCCACGGCGGCCCGCGGTGGCCGGAGCCACCCAAATCGGTGAGTCCGATTTCCAGCCCGAATCTTGTAAATTTTTGTAAAAATAGTAAATATAATTAGAAAATTATGAATTTTGTTATTCTGGGATATTTCTGTATGTAGTTTGTAGGAAAAATATTATTTTGATGAAATTATATCTCGTAATATATGGCCCCTAAGAAATCATGCAAAACCGAGCACATTTCAATTTAGAAATAAATGACCTTAGGAGTGTAGTTTCAAGTCCAAAATTTTTGTGTAGATTACTCAGATGATATAGAACAGTGCTATGAAGCCATTTTTCAAAAATTAATTTTTGAAATTTTTAGATAATTTTTAGGTCCTAAAATGAGGCATAAAATGGGTAATTTAGGATTAATTAAGTAATTAAATTATTAATTTCTGACTTAGTGAATAAGTAGATGTTTTAGGGTGTTAAGATCTGATGGAGTATGATACTTATAGCATTTAGGGTGTTAGATGTAATTATTAGGTTAATTATGTAATAAATGAGTAATAGGAAAAAATAGTTAATTTTGTAAATTAGGGAAATTTGGAGTAAAATCTGATTTAGGATGGATTTAGACATTTTGAAATAATAATTGGTGTTTAGAGATGGTAATTAGGGTAATAGAAATATTAGAAATGCATTATGTGCATAATATGCAATAATGCATAATGTGTAATTATTGAAAATATAATAAATAGAAAATATTATAATAAAAATTGATATTTTGAGAATAATAAAAATGCACAATAAATCTGATAAGAAACTTGAATTTATGTAATTATATGAAAAATGTAAAAATTTCTCACATTAGGAGTAAATTCGGTACACAAATAGGGATTTAAGTGTACCGGATGGAATAAAATACTGACTAGGGGTAATAATGGTATATAGGAGATCGAGAAGTAATGTGATTAATTTCACATTATAGGTTGAAACGGATTTTTAGGGTTGGAATCTAAAACATTACTTAAAAATCGAACTAAAAACCTGGTTCAGAAATCGATGCGAAAACCGAACCTAAACCTAAACCTAAACCTGGAATAATTATAAAAGACTTAATACCTAGATAATTAGGCATATTAGACCGTAAACAAAACCTAACAATAAGCATTATAGGATAAAACGAATCTATAATAGTTATATGAAAAGCTGAAACCACGTTCGTGTTATAGGGATAATCGGCGATGGCCTGAGCAAATCGGACCTCGAGTGAGCGAGCGAGGAGTCGAGGTAAGTTGGGATTAATACGATGCTGTATTTTGGAGGCTTAAGATTATGCTTGGTTGTGCTTGTTAGATAGTTGAATGCGTGCATGTGCTTGATTATGGGTGATGCTATGATTCTGTTTGCTGCTTTAGCACATGTTGTATGAATTGTATGTAATGATTGATCGCTCTAAATTGGACTTAATCAAATGTACGACCAATAATCATAATCGAACATGCATGGCAACCCGTTAGGGGATTTAGGACTCTCCGGCCAAATACCGACCCCTTCGGAAGGGATAGCGCAGGATTGCAAAATGGTCCCTTCTTCATCCTCAGTCGAACTAAGTGACAGGAGAGGAGGTCGCGGCGGGGATAAAGACAGTGGTTCGAAGGTAGTCGCGGGAGGAGCAAGGTCTCCATTACACAAGCCTGGGTTTGGTCGTGAGCTGTTGCATTAACGGTAACTCCTCAACCCGGATTAGAGCGGGCGCAATTTCTCTAATCTCACGACGGGCCGGACAACGTCATGCGATGGCATTTGCTTGCACATGCATTGCAACTAATAAGTGATTGAAAACCTTGTTGTGTGTATGGTATAGTTTTAAGTCCTCCTTCCTAACTTACTGAGCTGTGGTTGCTCACATCCCTATAGACATCGTGCAGGTGCTGGCTAAGAAGCGGCAACCAATTACTCTGAAGCTAGCAACTGCTGGATCCTGGGGAGTGAGGAAAAACATCGAAGAATAAACACATATTTTAAGGTCTAAGTTTTTATTTTAGAATTATTTTTCATTTCCGAGTGATGAATAACTAGGGAATATACTATAGAGAAATGTTGTAAACTTTAACTGCAATAATTGAATGATAACATATATATATAATTCCTCACTTTTATAGGTAAATGATTTATTTAAATTACAAATTGTCTACTTCAAAGCGGGTAAGTTGTGGACGCCTTGTGTAGATCAGGTCTAGGATAGCAGTTGTGAGGCCAACTTCTATCTTAGGGTGGTTTACACGGCGGAGCTGTTACGACTCTGCCGCTTCGGGGCGTGACAGTATGCATACCCGATGGTGCAGCCTTAGCCTAAACAACATTAGAATGTCACTAGATTTAGTTATTTGACATTCTTTATTGTAATTGACGTATATTTTGTGAACACTTTGTATATACTTGAAATGAGTAATTGAACTTTCCTACTACTTAATTGTCATTTTTCAACTTTTCATCCATCGTTTGCTCTACTATGGCTACTACTAATGTTAACATTTACGAAATATAGAATTTGTATGATATTTTATTTTACAAGTACTATTAAGTTTAAATGATAGTGCAACGTGTTTGGATCTAATTGTAAGGGGTCGACTGTGATTGTTGTTTAGAGACTTTGTTATAATTAGGGTGTTTATAGACTTTGTTGTAAAATGGGGTGAATTAGAGCCTTTAAAAGGTAATTTCGAGAAGAATTCATATAATTGCCTTTTGAAGAAGCAATTTTAACTACCATATTTTTTAGATTCTTTTCCCAAATGTAATATTTTTTGTTTTTTTTTGGCATCTTTTCCTTCCTTTTACGTTAATAGTTAAGCGTGGAATTTAGGCTATTTAATCTTCACCTTGTTAATATTGTTTTAAAGTTGTGCAATGTTGTGAGATAAAAATTACATATTGTGTTTAGTTTATGTTATTGGGAAAGAAAAGAGAAAAAGAAAATGAAAACAAAAAATTATATAAATATATGCTAAGTTATCAATATTATATGGTTCTAAAAAATTCTCCTAATTGTTACGATATTCGCCTTGGGGAGGCTATACATACAATGTATATGCATATCACAAATTAGGAATGAAAAACCCAAAAAGAAATTTCCCAATATTATGTTTTAGTTTTCTACATTCAAAAAACCCTAGTAGTTGCATTCAACTACTACCTATTTCCCATTGAAAATTCACCATGCATCAAGTGGTATCAGAGCCCTTTTAATCTGCCATGGTAGCTTCTACTTCAATTTTTCAAGAGTTAAAGGCACCAAAATCAGTAGTAAATGATCAGTTAGAGGGATTTCAACTCAAAGAATTAAAGTAGAAAGGTACATTTGAAAAATATATAAAAGATTTTAAGAATTTCACTTATTCTACCCTTTTTAAATCTCAACAAATCAATTGTTCTTTAAAAGGATTAAAGCATAAAATTAGGCACTCAAACAGAATGTTTAGGCCTCTTAATTTGTATCAAGCATATACACTTATGAGATTAGAAGAACTTGGCTAGCTCATCTCTAACTCTAATCTACCAACCATTAGTGATACCAAACCAAACCCCAATAATGATATCTATACAAAGACTTGCTTTACTAACTTGGAACATCTACCTATCAATGATCCAAATCCAGACACTGTAGATACCAATGATCATGTTACCACACCACTAATAAACAACCTAGATCTACTATTGATTACTACCATTGACTTGAGACATAAACCAATAGCGCTGCTTTCATCATTGAACATAAACCCATACCCTTTACTCCCGAGTTCAAACAAAACTTGCATTAGCAACAACGAACATAACAAAATCAATAGTAACATCAAACCAATTATAAGGTTGATGAAGAGCTTGAATCTACTTAAAGTAGTGATTGTTCGTAAGACCTAGAAGAGCACAATGTTGATTAGTATTAGTACAAACAAGCATAGGAGTTTGTTTAAAGGAATGTAACTGAAATATTTGTGTTTAATATGTGATGACATTTATGGGTTAGTTCATACATTGGATTTTGTTAGTTTTTCAAAGTATTATGTGGGTTTTGTGTACTTTCTCTCTCTAAAATCGTTTTTGCATTGGAGGTATTTTTTTCTCTCCAAATGATCACTCCTTATGAAACATTGTATGTTTGTGGTGTCTATAAATCTAATGTTGTTATATGCCTTGTTTGTTGTTGGATATGTCGTATACTACATGTATGTGTATAAATATGTATATGTACCTGCAAAATTAGAATGCATAAATGTGTTTTTTTTACCCTAAATTTATGTGCATATTACTAGCAAATATATGTGTTTTGTATTTATTTGAATACATATGTAACATATACGTGTAATTAGAATAAAGCACATATGGAAATTAATGTAATTTGTTCTATGTGAATTTAATGTATAAGAAACTGTTTGTATATAAGATCAATGCAAGCTAATTAAATTACTCATAAAAAATTGTGCTTTATATATAATTAGGTCTTTTGAAAATTGGTATATATTATATAGAATGAATATAACATAGGATGAGGTGGTCATGAATGTATACTAATCGAATATTGTTGTGTTGGTGTTGAAAAGTCATCTTTAGCAATGGTCTCATGTTATTGTGAACTTGTTTACAAATAATTGTTACTTGTATGTAGGACAAAAAATGAGTGAAGCATGGGTGATTTGTTATACAAATGGTCACATTGTGGAAGAAGAGAATGGGGTTGGTTATGATAGGTAGCGTAAAGCAGCTAATGGCTAATGTATTGTTATCTTCAACTACAACAAATAGATATTCGAAGTTATAACTGCTCATAGCCTTATTACATGGCTAAAGGGGTGAAAATAGCCATACAGTTACGTTAAGGATGCATTAATGTACTTGTAACAAATGGCAAACCTATAAGATTCCCTGTTCTTACATGATGGCGATAATGGGGGAGATGTGAATGGATTATGCTGTACATAGAGATCACTGGTATGCATAGTAAAACCAATTGTGTGTTTATGCACATTCCTTTATTTCTTGTGTCAATAAGTTTGAGTGGTCCTTGCTTAACATTTCTGTATGGTACCTGATTACCGTTACATATAAGGTTAGGAAGCACAAGAGGCCATAAGAGAAGCAATTTTAGAATGAGATGGACATCCAAGAAAGGCCTCTTGCTTATTCATACAGCTTATGCGGTAGTAAAGGTCATAACAGGTGGAAATGTCCCTAGCGCAATTCACAACAATTGTCGTGTAGATCTATTAGTATACATTATAATAGTTAGCTAGTTTTCTCTTTATTATGGTTGCGTGCACTTTCTATCATGCCCTTATTTGTTTCATTCTTATTCAATGCCTTGTTGAATGGTTGCAACATCAGTGGCTTACTTTTTCTTTCCTTTTTGCGTTGCAAGTACGCATGGATCCAGGACCGTTAGATAGCTCGCTTCTCACCGGATAGCCATTCCACAGATCTGAGCCGGTATGAGTTGGTCAGGTAAAGCTAGTACTTGTTTCCTTTTAATTATTCTTGTGAAGAGCCAACACTAACGTTGCATATTACCATAATAATGTAGGAGAGTACCTGGCTTAAATGTTGTTGATGGGAGGTGATGTTCCATTGACATAACAAATAGGAAATTCTCATAAATGAGTAGATGATACCATATTATTAATAGTTTGGATTTTTAAAGGTAAAGTAGGTGCTATTCATCTTCTTAAATTAGCATCTGATCATTGCCCTAATGGAGCGTTGGAGATAGGAGACGCATACATTCCATTCCCCATAAGAGAGTTAACTGTCATGCTTTAGGACATCTTATTTCTCCTCGGCCTCCCTATGGATAGGCATCTAGTGACAAGTTTGACGTGTAGGGGTTGGGCCAATATGGCCCACTAGTTTTTGGGTCAATGCTTTGGTCTAGATCACATTGGGGGGGAGGGGGGGTGTGTTTGAGCACAATATGGTTGAAGAACCATTTTACTGATGTTCTAGTGGATATAGATGATGTTATTATCTAGAGTTATACCTGAGCTCACATATTATAGCTCATTGGTAGGATGTTATTTTCTGACAAGTCGTCCATTTGAGTCTACCTAATGTTTCTTTTACTTCTTTTAGAAACCTTGGGACCATTGGAGAATATGTGTAGAGATCGGCATGCTTGGCCTAGCTATATTGACAGCTTTTCCTTGCATCCTACAAAGATGCCAAGGAGATCAGCCAACTATTAGTTGTGTTAGAGGTTTGGGTGTAGGAGCACTCCTACATATTACCCCTATACTTAGGCATATAATCACCCTGATTGAGGGTCGTCCTCTTATGAGTCGATGGGGGGTTATGTTTGACGTGACCTAACTACCTATACATATTGTCTGCCAATATTGTGACACATTCGATTGACAGATTCCAAAGTAAATATGTATTACTATAGACGTAATCTAACTTATATTTCAATTTATATGTTACAGTGTCTCATTACACACATTTTGTGTAGGTTGTTTAAGTGCCACATGTGTAAGATGACATTACCAAACTACCTGCCTATTGCTTAGTTGGTTAAGATATACGGATGACATGTGTCCCATTGATATGTTTCTACATTGTGGAGCTATATTTTTTAGACCTTGTACTTAGATAGTTCGACGATATTCAGGGGGTACCGAAGCATACAGACACCTTTATTCAATTACATGATATTGATTTGCGTGAACAACATAAGATTAACTAGGCCACTAAGAATGTGCATTAATTAGATGAGTAGGTATATAGTCGGAATAGGATAATTCAAATACCACATCTGGGGGGACCATATTCGAGAGTTGATTCGGATTATGCAATCTAGTAACAGTTGAGGACAAGGCGATACATTAGCCATACTACGGCCATGGTGGGCTATTTGGTATGTTATCACTTATCACGACCTTATTTCATTACTTCTTGCGTGATTGAGTTAATCCTTTAATGTTATGTTTTGTGTAGATGAACTTCATTAATTGGTTGCCACAGATGACATATGAAGATATCTTTACTGGGCAGTCAAAGGTTAGCAGGATTGCTCAGCAGTTTTAAGGGCGTGGCCTTACAGGAGCTAGATAATGCACATATGCTAGGCTCCGATGTAGATGGTGACTTCTCCCCTTTGAAGGGTATCTCCTAAGGAGGATGTTAATAAAGACGTTGTCATGGCTGGGGCCATGGACTACGACGTGGGTAGGGATAGTTGCATTCTCATGGATTTGCTCTACAGCCTTTGGTCTAGTACCAGATACCTGTCGTAGAGGAGAGTTCCAGTGGTCCTTATTAGATACCCTAGCCTTATTTAAGAGACAACCTACAAATTAGGTTAGAGATATGGGTGAAGGGCTCACACAAGTTGACCTCTTCTCGATGCTTATGTAGATGCCATACTCTTCGAGTTTGTTGGGTTAAGATGGCTCTCATACTACATAGTTAGATTACGAACAGTTGGTGAAGCTCTAACCTAGATCTTAGATGGATAAGTAGGGGGAGGAATGTACTTACAGGCATTGTCGGTGTAGACATCTCTAGGTGGATAGGCTGATAAGTACTTGTTTATATATTTCATGATAGATATTGTATGTAAATGTGCATTTGTTCATATAATGTAGAAAATTTGTTTAGTTATTTGTTCAATCTCTCTTTTATCTAGTGTTTGTTGGTTACTTTTGGTTACATCTGGTTGTGGTTGTAATTTGGTTGAATAATAGAAGTTTAGTAGATATTGTGTAGTGGATTTTTGGGTCGAATAGTCTAAATATGTGGTCAAGGCATATTATGTAATAAATGTACTTGTGAAAATTATAATACATTTTTAGGTTAGATGTGTATAATGCAACACATTTGTATATGGATTCGTCGAAAATAACACAAGTTGTATTGACTGTAATTGTTTATATAAATGATTAAATTCGGCTTTCAAAGACCCCAAGTCATCATATCCTACTGAGTTCGGCTTTCCATGATTGGGTTTCAAAAAGTCGAATTCATCCCAACAAACCAATTCCTCTAGGAGTATGTTCCTAGCCACATCTTTATAATTTTTTATCTTTTGGTAATTTTTATTTTCTCTTCCCTTAAAATAAAAAAAAAACCCCTAATTACTTGCAATTTGCTCCAAAAAACTAATTTGTTTCCGTCCCCTTGTTATATTAAAAATTGCCGGACGCGGTATCAATCTCTGGCGAGCGATTTGCAACCCCAACCACACCCCACCCCGCGCCCCCCCCCGCCCCCCAACCCCTCCCCCCCCCCAAAAAAAAGAAAAAAACAGAGAAAAACCGCTGGCAAGCGTCAATGGCGACATTCTCCGCCTCCTGGTGCTTCTCTCCATCTCCAGTTCACTCACATCTCAATCTGCCCTTATCAAACCATGCTCGATCGAAACCATTTGCTTTTCGTGTAAATTGCTTAAGTTTCCAAGCCGATGGGACCGAGCACAAATCCAAGAGCCGAACAATGTTTGTTCTTGGGATGGGATTCGTTGGACAAGCCTTTGCTCTGCAGCTCAAGAGCCAGGGTTGGTTAGTCTCTCTCTCTCTCTCTCTCTTATACACGCCCTATTTTTGTTTTCAAGTTTGTGGATTTATTTTATTTTATTTTTTTTTTCTTTTAAGGGTGGTGAGTGGGACTTGTACAAGCAGAGAGAAAAAAGAGGAACTTCAGGATAAAGGGTTCCATGTTTATGTTTTTGATGCCAATGGTCCAGAGTGAGTTTCTCGGACAAGTTCTTTTAAGCCCTAAATGGTGTTCTTGTTGTAGGATTATTTAGATTTTGTTGATATATTGTAAATAGTATTAGTTAGAGTTTAGAAATATTAACAGAAAATGGAAAGAAAAATAGAAAATATAAAAAATAGTTAGCATGTGCTGGCATATTTTGGAAATTCCAGAATATTCTAGAAGTTTTGAACATTTTTTTAACCATTGGGCCTTGGAGAGGCTAGCATATTTTTTATATAAATACTGCATCAATCATCATCAATGAAAAAGTAAGAAAAATATTATCCCTGTGTTGTGTTGCGATTTTCTGCATTCAGAAAATTCTCTAGTGTTTGCTGTATCCGAAAACGTAATTGCACCAGTTCCACTCATCATCTATACCATCAATCTCCATTACTGCACTGTTTGCTCTCTACTAATCAATTACAAAATACAAAGGAATTACACCAAATCCATTGCAATTTTATCCCTAAAATCTACTGCGGTTTAGTTCAATCTAAATATCAACCAGTCATATGCAACCATGATGTGTATTTGTATTGGAAACTTACATTTTACTTTTTAATTCATACATGCTGGGACGTAGTTGCTAGAATTATGGACAGGGACAACAGTTGGGGTATGGAAACTTTATGCGATTTTTCCTCTTTTCATAGTGCTTTTGTAGTAAATCAGTAATCCTATAGTCCTAGTATAACAGTGATTGGTTTCATATAAAATCCTTGCTTGTTATAAAAGCATGTACTGTTCTAATTAGTCATATGGGTTAGGTTTGGGTTTGACTGCTAAAAGCACCTACATTAGTCTTGTCAACTCCAAATAGATTGTCATGTTCTGTAGTGTCAAGACCTATTGCCACGACACTGTAAGTCTACAAATGAATTCTGGTACAATGCTCCCTTTACTAATGTTTTACATGATCGGTCTTAGCTAAAAATCATGAGTATTTACATGAATTGGTATTATTTATTTCCTTCATGGTTAGGCTTCCCCGTTGGTTTGAAGGTGATAGTGCTATGGGCTCTAGAGATGCCACTGAGCGGGTCATTATAGGATTTCCAACCTGTTTGAATTGTTAAAAGTTCTAAATAGGTTTTGGGACGGGTTTTGGAATTAATTTTTAGATCCCATAGGATTATGGGTCGGGTTTTGGAATTTAGGAAAAATTTGACGGAAAACACAAGCCCATTTTAAAATAATAATATATACATATACAAGAGCCTTTAATCTCATCCTTAAAGTTCATATCATTATGTCTATATAATAGGAAATCAGTATTTCACAAAATATGAGTTACTAATATAGTAATATTTATAAATAATATAATAATAGAATATAAGTATTGATAGAATATAAATAATAGAATAATATTTTTTGTCTCTTTCTTTTCAAACAACCTTAAGCCATATAATAATTATATGGATATTGTTTTTATGTTTTACTTTTAGGTTTACAATAAGGATTTATAATAGTGGTTTATTTGAAAATTAAATTTTATAATGATGTGATGTACAGATTCTTTGGTATGCTTATGTTTTTGAGTATCTTATTTTATGAACAAGAGTGCCTATTTTTATTAAATATATATTTTTTATTATTTTTTTAGCATAAGTGGATTGGGTTTTAAACGAGTTTTCCAAAACTCTATAAGGACGTATTATAGAAATAGGGTGAAAACGCTATAGTGTCTATAGGGTACCGAGTTAGGTTTAGGTTTTGTAAAACCTGTTCCGAACCCACCCCAGTAGCATCCTTAATAAGCTCAGGTAATGGATTGAGTCAGAAGTGATATTTGTATGAGAAAAATTTGGGGCTTGTTAGAAAGAATCCTTGATCTCTTAGAATTATGGCTCTTTAGAGATTACTCTCCAACCTCTTTAACTATAGCTACTCTTAACAACTACTTCAAACTAGTTTCAAATATAAGTCTTTTTGCTAAATCATTAATGCCTTAAATACATTTATTTATATAATCTTGCCTTTCCAAAATGGAAGACAACTATTACTAAATAAATGATATTATAAATCAATAAGATCTCCTAGAAATATAAATATTTATTGTCATATTCTAAAGATAATCCTTTCCTATTTCTAAGATTTTTGTAGATATTCCTAACATTACATTGGGGAGTTTTTTGTAGAAGCAACAAATAGGAATTTTTGTCAATAGGTTGAGAAATCAATCTTGATATAGTGGGGGAACATATACTCTATGAATTTTTTAGTTGGATGAAGCTTTAGTAATGGTTCATGATGTAGATGATGGCACAACATGAATGGTCGAGGTTATCACCCATCCCTTGTAAGTAGATGATGGTTGCACTAAGGGTGTAAATAAACCTAATCAGTTCATAAACTATTCGAGTTTGGTTTGAGCTTTGCTCGAATTTGATTTAATCTTGAGTTCGAGCTAATCGAGTGGTAAATTATGCCAAATTTAAGCTTTAGATTATTGAGCTTGTTATGCTCGCAAACCTAATTGTGCTTGACATGAATTTTAATTTATTTTTAAGTTTTTAAATATAAGTGCATCTAAGGTATTTAGGTAAAATTTATAAAAATTTTGAGTTTAATTGTGCTATTCAAGCTGAATTTGAGCTTGTTATATATGTATTCGAGCTGAGCTTGCTCCTAAAATTTAGAGCTTGGTTGAAATTGAGTTGAGCTTGAGTTTCAAGTTTTTGAGATGAGTTTGAGCTCAATATTATATTGATTTGAATCAACTCGATTACACCTCTAGGTTGGATAGGTGGTGGGTCTATTCTTGTTGGATATTGTGCATTAGGTTAAAGCTAGAGGCTCAGCTTATGGTAGCATGGTCATTTAGATGTCATCCACCTCTTATATAGGTTGGCCACTAGCACTCGCAATCTAAACTAGTCTAATGTGTTGTTTAATAGTATTTTCTTTAGAATGACTATGAAATTTCGCTATTTGAATCTCCAATGTTTCTCATTGTTTACTTATCTCAAAAAGTATGGTAGTTAAGTTTGTTGCTCCTTTTTCTTGTCTTATATGATCTCTCTCCCATTTTGCTTGGTCTTGCTCACATTGTTAAATAAATGCTTCGAATGGGTTTAGCTTGGAACCTCCTTTGATATTTGGCTATGATACTAAGTATTTATGGGAGTGATAAATCCAGCCACTAGTAATATTTGTATGAAAGGGGTTGAGGGATCATAGAACTCTCAAATAGATTAGTATTGATGGCTCGTTTAACCATCCAATTTCATACACTACTAGTTACCCCTAAAACCTACTTTAAACTAGTTTCAAATATAAGTTTCTTTTTGATTCTTCATTGATGTTCTACAGACATTTATTTATACAAATTTTGTACCTTCCTTGAATAGAAGATAACTATCACTAAGTACAAGATAATACAAGTCTAACATCTCCTGATTGTAAAAATGGAAAATATCAAATATCAAATTTTATTATCCTGTTCAAAGATATTTTTTTCTTATTATTAAGATTTTTTTGATATTCCTAGCAGACATTAGTGTCAGCAATATTATAGAGAATATGTTATAGGGTCTCTGGTAGTTCCATGTTTTAGACCCTTCTAGAGTGAAATCAAAATCAAGTTTATTCTTGTTAGTTTTTCTACTGTGCTTACCCATTGTGACACCTGCAATACACAGTAACTTCCCCTTCATAACTGCCTAAGTACTTCCTACACCATAATACATGCCACATCTCCAACACTCCTTTAACAAAACCAAGACATAAACAATGGACACACATAAGACTCAAATGCACATACACAATAAGACTTAAACACACATGAGACTCCTACACGTTACTGCAGCTTCTTTGTTTTATGTGAATAAACATGTTTGATTAAATCCCTTCATATTTCTTTGGGCTTGAAGTTTTCATAACAGAATATTTAGGATAGAGGTTTTTCTTATCATCTGTAGGCTACACTTTTGACAGATTGGACTGGCTGGCAAGTGTAGCTTCCATGAACTGGACAGTAAATTTGACGGACACTGTGTATTTGTCAGTTTATGTATATTCCTTACAAATTAGGATCATCTCCATTTGGGATACAAATGGCTTAAAGTTAATTTCCTGGTTTATAACTGGTGTAAGAGAAAGACACTTTAGATCATGACACTTGATTTGTCTATCATGTGTCATAATCTCAATTGTCCTTTTTTGTTGTTTATACAGCTAATCTCAGCTAAGGAATCCATTAAATGTAGTCAATCATTTTGATCCTAAATGGAGTAAAAACTAGTGACTTCGGATGTGAGAAGGTGAGACATATGACAGTTGAAAAAATGGACAACTATTTATGTACTTTGAGTGGAAGTTTTTGTGAACACAACCTATATTATTAAACTTGTAAAAACTAAATGGATGCACCTGTGTGTAATACTATCATCATCCAAAGGTGTGATCCTTCTATATATATGCTTTATTTCTTACAGTTGTGGTGTTTGATCATCAAAAAATGTCTTTAGTCCAAATAACCAAGAAATAAGATCCATATATGCGAGCAACAGGATTTGTCAATAATTACCAAAACAGTGTTAGTTTGCTAGGAAGCCAAATTGATGAATATTTGCTATAACCCTCTGATATTTGCTTTTAGGAAACTTCATGATCAACATAATTAATGGTGACTCCAGTACAGACATCATTTATTTATCTCAATCATTTTTCCCCATGCTTTTTTTGTTGTTTAAGTTGAATGATTTACTGACGATAGATGGGAATTGACACCAAAGTCAAAGTCATGTTACTAACACATTTGAAGTTGGACTATAGTAGTTGGCCCAAAAAGAAAAATAGGAGTGGCCTATTAGCTCTTCTTCTTCTTCTTCTCTTTCTTCTCCTTCTCCTCATCCTCCTCCTCCCCACTCTCTCTCTCTCTCTCTAATAATGATGATGGTGGTCGATTTTTGCAGCTTTCCTCATATTTCTTACCTTTATCAATAGAATCTTTCAGGGTTAGTGTGCTTACTGCTATGAAAGACCACACCCATCTTCTTGTCTCATTACCACCGATAGCGGGAATTGGCGATCCGGTATGCAAAACTTAACAGCATGTCCAGACATTCTTTGTATTTCCTTTAGTAAACATATTCTTGGTTCTTGACAACCATATTATAGATCCTATGAGACTAATGTCAATAGTTAGATTTTACCAGATGCTTTCTCATTTTCTTGTAGATGCTGCTGCATGGACAACTATTGAGGAGTGCCTTCAAAGATGGAAATTTACAGTGGCTTTGCTACTTGTCATCTACTGGTGGGCTCAGAAATTTATTTGCTGGAAATCAATGTTTTTGGGATATCAAACCTTCTTAAGCCAACTAATTCAGTACTTGAAATTTGCAGTACTGCTTAAATTGTAGATATATATTTCCTGAAGACATCATGGTATGAACTAATTAACTGTGGTTATAGGTGTATATGGAGATTGTGGTGGCACAATAGTGGATGAGGAGTGAGTATTCCTTTCACTAATTTGGTTTGAACTGCTGCATCTGCTTTCATATGCATGCTAAATGTGTCCAATACCTCATTGCAGTTACCCTGCAAATCCTTCTACTCCTTCTGCCAAATTAAGATTAAAAGCAGAGGAGGGATGGTTAAATGGAGGCTATTTTCTTAAAGATTCGGCAAGAGTCTTTCGACTTGGAGGTATATATGGCCCTGGAAGAAGGTTGTAAATATTTAAGCATGACTGCTTATGTTGGTTCTTTTTCTGTTGGATGTGTTGTACACTGTACTTCATGTGTAAACTTTACTATTGGGGTTGGCTAAAATTGTATTGGTAATGCTATTTTGTTTGAGTTTTTTTTTTTCTTTTTTCATTTTTTTTTTGGTTTTTATAAATCAAGGACAAATGGGAGTATAGAAAATACTATCTATAAACTACTATGGACATGCAAATACAACTTTTCTTTGTCTTGAGGACTTAGTTTGTTTGGAATTAAAACACGTTAGGTTCTTTGATTAAGATTCACATGTCCTCTATATCTTAGTAGTGCCTTGTGCTTAGTGTTCTGAGATTTTTCCAGTATTTACTCATTCCTATATGTATCTTATCACAGTGCTGTGGATACAATAATTAGCACAAAACCTTTGTCAGAAGGACAGAAGAGAAGATTATTGAGGCAGTACACATCAAGAATCCACATTGATGATGTTTGTCAAGCACTTTGGGCTAGTATTAACTTGCCTTCTTCCAGGTACTACTGTGATTATCCTTGCATTGTTTTGTTGTCAAGTATGTGGTATGTGCCTAGTGGTAGAATGGATTTAGCTATTTGTATAGTGCAGAGTCTAGGAGTATAGTTTTGAGATGGGCCCAGTGGATTGGCCGTGCACAAGACTTTTAGAGGTTATAGAAGTATAAACAGGGGGTTAGTTATTCTTAGGTGTCATTTTTGCACTTTATATTCTATCCATCAGATGATTGGAGCTTTTGTCTCTGTGTTCTTAGAGTAATCATGCTCTGGCTGATTTCCTCGGGGAAATAGGGTTTATACCCATTCTATTGCCAATTAAATCAATGCAATATATCTTTGAGTCCTAACAATTGGTCTGTCTTGCTGAATACTCACTGGAGAAGACGAAGAAGAATGATTAAGAGGGAAACTTCAATGGATAACTTGGGGAAATGAGGGAAAGAGGATATTCATGTGATCAAATATGATGGAGATGAGATGGAGCATAAAATGTGAAGATTCTCCAAAAGCTAATTATCATCAATGATTTAATGATGGTGATGGAGAAAACTTCTCCAACTGTGAGTTGAAGGATAAAACTGATACTTTTCTTTCATGCTGAATCACAAGTTCTTTTGGACTTTTATGGTCCTTGTTCACCATTAATGTTGAAGGAATTGCCAGAAAATATTTTGATGGAGATCAGGTATGTGTGAATTCCATAGTGCTGAACTCACTTTCTGATTTGACAGAAATACCCCTGCTGTTCAATTCATCTGGAGTTTCATATGTTGGAGGTGAAGCCAGTTAGATATTGGAGGGGATGAAACTGGCAGTGCATAGAGTGGATTTACTAGCACTTAATGGAAACAAACCAATTAGTTGGATCTGCAGGCTGAGCAACATTTCAAAGCCTATCACACAACATGGGAGATGAAGGTCCAATTGGCCTTTTATTTGTATGGAAGGAAATGTTGTGCATTAGTTTAGGGTTTTGGGAAAGGAATTGCGCATGGAATATTTTAACTCATGAATTATTGAAGAGATATTTTGGTTGCAAAGCATCGAATCCATATTGACTGCTTATTGGTGGTTCACAAAGAGTCTTAAGTGTTGATGAACATGTGTAAGAATTCAATGTTTTTGCTGCCTCGGCACCAAATATACTAGAGTAGTGATATTACAGGATCATGTTTGTGATCTTATTATTATGGTACAGTTAGGGATAAATTGATGGAAATTTCTTCTGATTTTCTTCTTTGCTTACGTATCTAGGTAGATGTTAGAGGCTTAATAAGCGAACCTAAGATCTATAAGAATTGGGCTCAATTTAAGAGAGAATGTAAGATCTCTTGATGTTTTCTTTTTTCCCTCTTTTATGGTTTGAAAAGATGAAACTTTATATTTCTTTTTTATATTTTCTATGTACAGTCTGGGAGCTTTAGTAACTGCTTGCAGCTAACTACAAAACGATGTAAAAAAATGGGGGCATGCACCATACCTTGGCTACATAGTCAAAATAATATATACAACACAAAACAAATATATGCGATATAAGCATACAAAGGAGGGAAAAAAAAATGCAAGAACGCTAACGTTGATAGCCATTTTGGGCATGGGTCCCCTATGCTCAATCCAACATGTTTAAGGCGTAGTCCGGCCTGCTTTCACAACTATTGAGCTCCATGCAGCATGGATGTCTCTAGCACGACACGTCAAGCCAGAGCAAGTCACAGGGGATCCTTGTCAACCTGATGTATGTGGTCGGTTTGGACCCTAGATGAAGACCCTCAAAGCTCAAGGGACTCATGCCTCTAGGCCCAAGTCAGTCGGGCTTGGCCCATAGCTCCAACCTTTCTATGCAGGAAGGGTAGCTATGGAAGGCAACCGCCAATTGTCTCCAATCATTTTTTAAGATATATGGATCATGACCATCAACATGGAGATACACTTTCCTGTTCTATCTTGGCTTCATACCCTAGAAATAGAGGATGAAGCCTTTGGGTAACATCCATTTACACTTTTGTGTACTCTTACTTTCCTTGTGTCCACACTCCCTCTCTACCTATAAACAATAACTCAAGCATTGAAACGACCTTGCTGGACAACTCCTTGGTTATTTTTCACTCATTTCTCCCTAGTTACTCCACTAGCAAGAATTGAAGACAACAACTACTAAGTAACTACTGTCATTCTTTATAGATACATGCTCTACTCATAACATGATTGAAAGCAGTTCCACCTTTGGTGAATAACATTACTTCCCTCCTTCAAAATGCCATATTGGACCTCAAATGCAATCGTCAAATATTTTTTGCCAATATAATGACAAATTCCCATGATTGCATATGTTGTGACGAAATCTTTGCTTCCAATTGTTGTCAAGGTTCACTTGGCAAACACAAAATATTTGTTGAAGTTCTCTCTTCAAAATGTAGAGTGAGAAGATCCTCTCCTCTTTCCTTCTTTTCTACCTTCCCTCTCCTCTTCAACCTTTCTTCCCTCATTCTCGGTAAGCTTCTAGCTTCACCCTTACTCTATTACAAAAACCCTAACACCATCTAACCTAAACGCAAAAACCCTAAAACGCGTAACCTTTTTTTTTCCCTTACCCTGACATGAAAACCCTTCTACTCTCTAGCCCAAACACAAAAACACAAAGACCCTTAAACCCACAACCTTTTCCTTTTGGCCTCATCCCTTTTTGTCTGTTCTTGTTCCCTTCTTAGCTTTATAGTTTGAGGTATCCTTTTTGTCTTTATCATGAAGACCTTTGCATGAAGGAACTAGTCATTTAGTTAGCCACTGAAATGCTTGTTACAGGTGAGGCGAGTACCTCTCACCATGTCAAGAAGAAGCATTCTCTGCCTTTTAAGGATCTGCCTAAGAAGATGTCTAGTGGAGGGAAAGTAAAAGTGGCTTCTAGTTTAGTGAAAGCAGTTTTAGCCAAGAGGGGAAAAGAAAAATGTGGGGTCTAGTTTTGAAAAACAGGATCTTGATGTAACCTCACCCAACATGGATGGTCTAGAGAAAACCCAGAAAACAAGGTTTTACCTTCTGGTTCTAAAGGCTCTTCTTCTTCTGGTTCACCTGTCTAGAGTAATAAGGAGGAACTTACCCAGCGTACTTCCACTTCTAGCAAAATTCAAGAGTGACTCTACTTAGAAAGTGTTGACTAAAGTAGCGGAGTAAATAGAGAGTCTTGCCTTTGGCTATGGAAAAGCTGATTCGGCTTACTAGCAAGCCCCAAAACTGCCCAACTCATGATGAGGTGGTTTCGGGCCACCCTTCTAGTTCTGACCAACTCTGCTTTGGCCCGAAGGTGAACCTTGCCCTAAATTATTACCTACCTAGCGTGTGAATGGAAAGGTTAGAGCTAACCCTCCCAAATCTATTTCAGAAGTTGGAGAGAGAATTTGGATAAATACTTTAGTTGGGTATTTCTTGGGAAGGACTCTGCTGTTCCCAGTAGTGCAGCATATTGCAAGAGCCGTTTGGGGCAAGAAGGGGCTCATCGAAGTACTCACCAATGGATTTGGGTATTATCTTTTTAAATTTGCAGATGAAGATTCTCCTTTAGAAGTACTTTGACAACTGTGGTTTTGTCCCCAAAACAAAAGGCTATTGGTGGAGGGATGGAAGATCCAATGGCTTTTATGCGTGTTTATCCAAGGAAGATGCCAGTTTGGGTGGGGTTATGGGGAGTTCTGATGGAGTTTTTACACAATGAGGGGGTGGGATATGCTGCAAGTGCATTAGGGAAAGCTCTTCAAGTAGATATTGTAACAGCAGCAGACTTTTGTGTCCCTGTTATTTCCATGCTTTTGCAGAAATGGAAGTGGATGGTTAATTTTTACAAGAGTTTGAAATGGAATGTGCAGATGGATCAGTACACAGAGTTGATGTAGAGAACCAATTACTTCCTCCGAGATGTACCTTCTGCCATGTGTTTGGGCATAGTGACTCAAAGTGTTCTAGGCAAGGTATGGGTGATATCCAATCTCCTGTGCATGCAAAGAATCATCAGAATATCACCATGGGCTGCACCTTGTGTTGAAGGGCAGAATGTGTTGAACGAAACCTCCAAATGAAATCCACTGGAGGAGCAAAATCAGGATGTTGTTAATCATGGAGAATTCTAGGATAGTTCTTGTGGTTCAAGTTCCTGTTACTCTAGGAATGGCTAAGGTAGTGGATGCTCTGGAGGCCTCTACTAGTTCTGATTGCTCTGTTCCTCCACTTTGTTTTGATAATCCTTCGGAAGAGATGTGGGCTGCTGAGTCTCTGTGGAACAGGCTGATGAAACTAATGTCAGTGAGACACCTCTAAATTTCCTAAACTCACTGCAAGGATATGCTGGTGGTGGTAACCTAATCGATCAGTCCAACGGTGGGATAAAAGTGCTGGAAGGAAGAAAAAGAAGTCAAGGAAAAAACGCACTATGGAGAAAAAAGGAGAGGGAGGAAACCGGGGCTTCCTCAAACTTCCCATCTTTTTAAAAGTTGGATAGTTCAATCCCTTTTCTATTGTAAATATTATGATAGCATCATGGAATATTAGGGGTGTAAACGACTATTTAAAGTGTATTGAAGTTGTGGATTTTTTTAGAGATCACAAGAGTTCCCTTTTTAGTATCTTGGAGAAGAAAGTTAAATCTCGAAACATACAAGAGATTTGGGGGTGTATCTTACCAAGTTGGAGCTTGGAAGCACACTTAAGCTGTTGGCTTTGGGTTGGATGGAATCAAAATATTTGGAATGTTCAAGTTCTTGTTTCTTTCAATCAAGTAATCCATTGTTTTTGTAAGATAGCTGGTATGTCTTTTATTAATTTTTTGTGGGATGAATAAATGTCTCCATTAGTAAGTGAAATATACAATTGTCAAAGACAGGATGGTTTACATAGTAATTCTATTCTATAATAGAAAGAGTACAAAAATTTGTAGGAAACAAAGCTAAAATAAACTAAGAATTCTAATGCAATCTAGAATATGGGAAATAACTGGGTTTACAATGAAGAGTGGAGGAGGACAAGCTTTCTCCAAAAGAACTCAGTTTTGTGTTCTCCAAAGGCAGTAGACTGTGGTAGCTAAGGTAGAGCACCGATCATGTATCCGCGAGTGTGGCTTATCGGTGAGAAGACCCAAAGTAACTCCTGTCCAGGATCTGAAGGATGTTGGGCAATTTAATTTATCGCAAACACAATACCAGACTTGATTTAAGAAGGAAAAAAGGAAAAACGGGTAGCTGTAATCCTCCATACCTTTGTTGCAAGAGATAACATGTGCTTGTAGAAGCTATGCCCCTGCTTTTAATCTATCTAGGGTTTGTAGTTTATTTTACCATACAAGCCAAAGGCAAAATGCATGCCTTGGGATGGTGCTTTTGTTCCATACAATGAAATGGCAAGGAATGTGTGGGTGGGGTGGAGTTAAGAAATCATAACTGAATGTAATGGTGTAATCCCTTGAAGAAGAGAGTCTCCACTTAAACACATTAGGTTGGGAGGAATCTGGCCGTATGGTGCTAGGAATTTGGAAATTTTCCCAAAAAGAACTTTGAGGTAGAACCCAATTTTAATCCTCAATTGTGGAGCAAAGGTGAGTGTCATAAGGTAGACCAGTTTATGTTATTTCCCATGCGCTATTAGACAAACCAAGAGGGCCTAATGGGAGCTAAAAATCGAACCAAACTAAAATGGATAAGCTGTCTCCAATATCCAAGGACAAGCCAAGGATCTAAGTTTCAAGAGTTTATTCTAGTTCCAAGAACAAATTGCTGGTGTCCTTACTGACTAGACACTTTGGCCTTTTAGATAAGTTGAGTATTCTACCCAAGTACCTCTTAGGCTACTTTTATGTAAATTGCAAATATTTTTTATTTGGGCAGCCTTATTCCAAATTTCCAATCTAGGAATTCTAAGGTTAGCTTTGTCATAAATGTTACACACCACTTCCCATTTCACTTTTGCTTTTGTACTAACATTTGGCCTCCTACTCCAAAGGAAATTACTCAATTTTTGTTCAACCTATCTGTTTGACAACCAATTTACGGAGGAGGAAAATAGAAGCCCAATAGAATTGCATGGAAAATAACATGGATATGATCAGTTGAAGCCTGCCAGCATAGGAGAGGAATTTGGAGGTCGAAGAGTTGATGTGAGCTAGAATTCTCTCTTGTAAAGCATCATAGAAGTCTATGAAAGACAGATTTTCTATTTGAGCTATTAGAGGCATTTGGCTCCAAATTTCCTTTTCCAACTATACCCAGTGACCCTCGGTCAAAAGATGGTAAAGCAAAAATTTCTTTTTACAATTCCTTTGTTTATATAGAGCCAATAATGAAGCTTTAAGAGGATCCCTTTGGAGTGACTTAATGGGACTAAAAGCTACCATTTTGGTAACTTGGTTAATCCTTCGGGATTTCAATGAATGCTGGAGCATTGACGAAAAATTGGGAGGAAATGTCACTTTGTCAAGAGGAAGCTATTAATGAGTTTTTGCCTCATTGTTGAGGTAGAGGATGCCCATGCTTCAGGAATCTTTTTTCTTGGACGAATAGTAGCCCCTCAAATCTGATTTGTAGGCAGCTGGACAAGCCTTACTGACTCAGTATTGGGTTAGACTTTATCCAGATTCGAAAGTTCAATTTGTTAGCCTTATTCTGTCTGATCAATGTCCACTAATAGTTCATTTGAATTTTGAGAAGACAGCTCGTAAGGTTTTTTTTTTTAATTCTTCAATTTCTTGTTAGAGCATCCAGATTTAATAAACATGGTTCAACAGGTTTGGGATGGACAAATTGAGGGTACTCCCATGTTCCAAGTAGTGACAAAACTTAAAATTGCTGAAAAAGGAACTTAGAGAACTCAACTATTGTTTCTTTTCGAGCACACAACAATGTACCCATGAAGCTAAGAAGTTATGTGGTTGCCAGGAGTTTAACAGAATAAAAAAGAAGCTATAAAGGATTATTATTTTCTTGGTATTGTTGATGCAACATCCCTCAGAGTGCATAAGCCCATGTTGAGGGTGTAGAAGAGGCACTTGCCTCATTGGCTGTTTAATTGTGGATTTAAGTTTACATAAATATAGTAGGTGTATGATGTGACTAGGGGAGTTATTAGTTGTGTGTTGTGAATGAGGGAGTGTTATAGTAGTCGGGTGTTGGTGATTTACTGAATAAAAAATAATATTAGGCCATGTTGTGGGCCTGTTACATTTTCTGGTTTTATGCTATGGACCGCTGGTTACATGAGTAGTAATAATAATGATAGGGGGTAGTTTGGCCATTTTGGGGGGTGGAGGAAAATGCAAAGAAATAAATAAGTAACAGGAGGAGAGAGAGAGGGTGGCAGAGATATTTTTTGTGTTGTCATTTCTATCAGGAGAGCAGGAAAGAACAAAAGTTTGTGCATCTGGTGTTTGGGTGAGCTGAATCTGATTGTGATAGTGCCTTCGAGTGATTTTGCTAAACAATGCTACACAATTGTCTTGAAGAGGAGGCTCACTACCAGGTATTCTTCTAGTCTGAGTTGTAGTGAATGGAAATTGTTTTGTTTGAACCCATGGATGTTTCAGTAGAGGAGTTCTTTACATGACAAAAATCTAGAGTGACTTGGCTTGAGCTAGGGGGATTGGAATTCCAAGTTCTTCTTCAACTATTTGAAGTGGAAATATCATAAAGATGCCATTTGGTTTTTATGCAACTTTGCAGGTCAGCAGCTATCCTTTCCTTCCGAGATTTAAAGTGCGATTGTAGATGAGGAAATTAAAGCTACTTTTGATGTGATGGCCCAAGATAAGGTCCCTAGATTTGATGGTTATAATATTGATTTTTATTTTTAAAATTTTTTTTTAAAGTACTTGGGGTATCGTTGGTAAGGATGTAAGTTTGGCCATTAAGGACTTTTTCACATGTGGATCGCTACTCAAGTCTATCAATTCAATGGAATCTTGTAGGTTCCTTCCTAAGACTGGAAACTCGACAAGGTTTATTGACTTCCATCCTATTTCTTGATGTAATACTATTTATAAGTGTATTTCCAAAATTCTAGCAGAGAGATTAAAACTGGTTCTGCCTTATCTTGTTGGTAAAGAGCAAACAGCATTCAGCAGTGGTTGAAGAATAGTGGTCAATGTCTTTATAGCTCAAGATCATCTTCTTGGTTATCACAAAAGAAAGCTTCAGGGCAAGATGTGCTATTAAAGTGGATATAATGAAGGCTTACAACGATGTTTGCTGGTCTCTAACTTTGGAATTTCCTCAATTTACGGACTGGATAATGAAATGTGTTACGACACCTAAATTCTTTATGAACTTGAATGATGAGTTAGTTGGCTTTTTTCCTATCTCTTGTGGCCTAAGACAAGGGGATTCAATCTCCCTTTACCTTTTGTGTCTTGGTAATGCAGTTTTTCTCTTGTATTATGGAGGAAATAGGATGGAAGGAGGGATTTTCCTATCATTGGAAGTGTCATAAGGAGTGGTTAAAACACTTATGCTTTGTAGATGATGTTTTGATTTTTTATCAAGGTGATTTGCAGTCTACTTTGTTGATTAACGAAGTACTCAACAAGTTTTACTTGCTGTCCGGACTCAAAGCTAGCCTAGAAGTCATAACTTTGTTAGCGGCGTTCCCCAAAATGTGAAAGAAGACATTCTACAACAGATGGGTTTTGTGGAAGATCTTCTTGTGAAGTACTTGGGTGTTCCTCTATCCTCTTCAATGCCAAATAAGTCTACATGTCATTTCCTTGTTGAAAGATTAGCAAGCATATCAACGACTGGATATACAAGACTTTATCCTATACTGGTCATGTACAGTTGACTAATAGTGTCCATTTTCCCCTTCAAGTTTATTAATCTTCAATATTTATTCTTCCCAAGTGTATTTTTAAAGAGTTGACTATGAAGATAAAGCAGTTTTGTGGAATGGAAATGACAATGAGAAGGCTAAAGCAAAAGTGAATTGGAACACAGTTTGTAAACCAAAATCAGAAGGTGGGCTTCAAATTTTTGATTTGGTGGTGTAGAATAAAGCAGCTCTATTAAAACATATCTGGTACTTATGCATGATATTGCTGGTTCCTTATAGTTATAGCCAAGTTGGGCTCGATTTGAATTGATAAAAGAAAATAATTTTTTTGTCTATGAAAATCCCTTCAACTGCCTCTTGGTCATGGCAGAAATTACTATAGTGGAGACCTCTAGCAAAGTTTGTTTAAACGGGAGGTGGGTAATGGTAATTCTATATTGCTGTGGTATGATGATTGGCATCTTGGGGGCACTTTGGGCTCTTGGTTGGGTGAATGCACAATATATAGTACTAGTCTCCCTAAGGAGGTGAGACTTTGTTGTGTCATAAATGAGGCAGGGTGGGATTGGCCTTCTGGAGCCGTATGGGATCTTTTCAGGAAGGAATTCCAGAATTCTTTTACTCCTAAAATCAGGTGTGAAAAACTGGTATGGAGAAATAGACCTTCAAAACAGCTAACTATCAAGGAAGCCTACAACTCCCTTCAACAGCAAGGAATCTGCATGCCTTAGTATGGTTTTGTGTGGTGCAAGAAGATAGCTCCAACATTTTCATTTTTCTTATGGTTGGTAGCTCAACTAAGGCTTAGCACTCTTGATAAGCTTGTTCAGTGGGAAATAACCACACAAAACTGTTGTTACTTATATAACAATGAAAAGGAGTCTCATTGCCACCCACTCCTCAAATGTCCCTTTGTAGTCGTCATTTGCAGCAAACTAATAGAAGTTATCCCAGATTCAAGCTTACTGCCTTCTAGTGCCATCCACATACCAGATTTCTTTGATCCCATTGGTCCTCGGTTATCATCAGCTTGGAAGACCTACTACGTTTTGTGGTGTATTATGTTTGGAAAGAAAGGAATGAGAAAAGGCTCGGTCTCAGCTCACAATCATGAGCTGATGTTACTCACACAATCCTTTCCTGTCTTTTTGCTAATGATAACGCCCTTTGATTGTGTCTAGCGAAGTTCTCAATCTAAGCACCCTTTTGATTTTTTAGGTGCTTTGCTCGAGTGTTTAGGTCTCTTGTGAGGTCTATCTAAATACATGTATTTTCGTGCCTTGTAAAGTGGGGTTCTCCCTGTTTTCCATTTCTCAAAGAAATACAAAAGCTCAATTTCATTAAAAAAAAAAGAGACAAAAGCTGCTGCTACAAACCATCCGATGGAGGCAGATGTATTCTGGAAAATCCAAATTTGAGAATAATTTCCTATTTCTTGAGTTCCATGTGGACCCCTTACATGCTTGTTCTTTCCTTGTTTATTCTACCTTAACTCACTTCATTCCCTAGCATCATATGCTGATTGGGCTCATCTTTTTGATAATCAAGACAGTTTCTCACATTTGTGCCCCACCGAGGAGTTCTTGTTTCAAATGAAACAAAGACCCTTAGCCATTCTTTCCCTCATTTCTAGTCTGGACAGTTGCTTAATATAAGGTGTGAGTTGGCTTTTGGGTAAAGGTGTGTGAGTGTTAGACCAAGTTCTCCAGTTTTAAGCTTCCCAATATCATTTGGGCCCATCTTTGCCCATAGAGGCGAGCAAAGACTCATGGCATGAGGCAGATGTTGCAGGTGATGTAACTGAACTTCCATAGCAATATTTTCCTCAAAGCTACTTGTAAAGGTGGCCACTTCTTGATGTGGCAACAGAGTTATCACTTTTATAGCCAATACCATTGGTGCACAGTTGCTAGATGCCACTTCTTACCTGGTTATTGCTAGCTCCCTCCATCTCCCGATTTTCCAACCCATGGCCAGAAAGATTCTGGGAAAGGACCACTCATGCTTAATTGCTAGATGCCACTTCTTCCCATGTTATAGCTAGATCCCTCCATCTCCTGATTTTCCAACCCATGGCTAGTCAGACCCTGTGAAAGACATGCTATTTGCTGTGAGACTATTGCTCAGTGACTTACAAATGGGTTTGGCCTTCTTTGTACATGACCAAGAAAGCTTTGACCTGCTGCAGTAGAATCCTACATCCTCCATTTATAATGGATTTATTATGGGTCTTCAAATCCTAACTTTGTCCTGGCTTATAAACGTGCAGTACACAGTGAGTATATACATCATCAGCACATAAAATAAAAGAGGTGTGACAATCCTGTGTAAACATCTGCACTAATCTGTACCATAGATTCGCAGGACTCAATAAATGTTAGAAGCAACTCCTGACTTTGGTGCATAAAAAGCATGTAGTGGGATATTTTTTAGTGGCTTGAGAGATGAGATAAGGAGGTGGCATACACATGCTTTAGTGTCAGCAGTTATAGCCATAGAGTTGGCTTTTGACACTGAGGATGAAATGTTGGTTGGTTTTGGTGGTTCAACTTCTACTCACATACGTGCTATGGTGGATGGGGGTGGTGGTCGAGTGTGATGGAGACAAGAGGAGGTTTTTGAATGAAAAATATGCACTTTAGCAATCCAATGATGGGTTTTTTAATAATGATAACTAGACTCGACTTTCAAATCTACGTGATTGGCATCATGAGAACTTAGAAGATCAACCTGTTCATTTGGATTCAACTTCTAATGGAGTGAAAACAAGGGAATGCAAATTACAACAGCTTGTAATGGTGCATGTCATCCAACAATAGAGGAACAAAAGGGAATTGCCTCTGTACTTATGATGAAATTCAAGCAACCATTACACCCATTTCATCAATGTCAAAACAAATTGCTATGAATTGCCATTTTGGAAGATGAAGTTGGAGAAGAGGTGCTTGTTGAGGCAGAGCTCTATTACAAGATGAAACAGACAGTGGCAGCCATTCCAGCCAGCTTATTGAAACATTGCCTTGAGGACAAGGCCAATTTTTAGGTGGTGGCGTAGTTATGTACCTTGAGTTAGTATGGATTTAGCGATTTGTATAGTCTAGACTCTAGGAGTATGGTCTTTAGTAGGGTCCAGTGTTTGTTACCATGTGGCAAGTCCTACAGGTGTTAGGACTATAAATGAAGAGGGAATTATTAGTAGGGGTCATTCTAGCACTTTATTTCCCGTCAGATTTGTGGAGCTTTTAGGTCTGTTGTTGGAGCATTCATGTTATGCAGCCCATTTCCTCCTGGAAGGTATTCATTCCATTTCCAAGTAAATCACTACGATCTACCTTTGAATCCTAACAGTAAATTTATGGCCGTGAAGTTCTGGAATTGGAAAAAAGAAAAGGAAAAAGAAAAATAAAAAAAGAAGAAGAAGAAGACTGATTAGATGCTTTTGGATTTATTTCTTAAATTGCTGATTTGGATCTTCTGATTACTGCAACCATCAGTTGTAGATGATTAGAAGCAGGCCATGTTATCTTTTCGTACAATATTCATTGGTTTGATATTATGGGTAATTTATTTTGTAATTAAATACACGAAGATCAATGTGATACTAAAATGGTGGATGTCAAAGGTATGTTGTGAAGCTTTTAAGGCTTTGGGGCATATAAATGAGAGCTATATCAGCACCATAAACTCCTTTGTAGCATATCTAGACTTAAAAGCTTGGCCACTCATGCAAACAAAACCAGCACATGACCCAACATAGCTGCTCAATGTTGAGCGAAATGCACAACATATATTTACGCTAAAATTTGCTGATCTCTACCTAATTTGATTTTGTCATGTCTTTGTAGCTATTAGTTATCGACAATTGTGATTAGCGATTCAGTTGCAATTTTTGACTTAGAAAAGTCTCATGATTAGCGCCTACTGTTCCCCTTTTTGCTAGAAAGTATACATAGTTGATGTGCTTAAACAATGTGTTAGCTAGGGAAATTAGTTCATTTGTGGCTTTGCTTTTGTACTATAGCTATTTATATATGGATCGATAAATGAGAGCATGTTATTAAGTCATCTTCTTTGGCAATCAATTTCAGTATTTTCATTTCTGGATCAAAATATTTACATAACAAATCATATTCCAACCTTCAATCCCTTTTTTTCCTCAGTAAAATATTCAACATTGTTGACGATGACCCTGTGCCCAGAGTGGAAGTGTTCAAATATGCAGCAGACTTGGTTGAGAAGAAGTGGCCAGGCAGGTTTACAGAGAGGACATCTCTTGTGCAATCAGCACCGGTGGTGGAGACGGCAAGTCCTCAGGGTGAGAAGCGAGTTTCAAATGCTCGTATGAAGAGGGAGCTAGGAGTCACCCTTATCCATCCCAGCTACCGGTCCGGTTTATGCAGTATTATTGAACAAACGAACATTGATATACTGGGATCATAACTCAAACAGGACCCTGGGGCATCTTTTTGGTCTAAACTCGGTTGAGTTTTTCATGGAATATTAAGCACCACCACCACCAGCAGCAGCCTTTTTTTTTTTTTCATTTTCTACTATTTATTAACGGTAACATTTTTCTTTATTTTATTGTCTTCTTCTGTTCTTAACTTTGGTCCTTACTTATTTGGAAGTGTATTTGAACCTGCCGTGCCTGATCTGTGTCCTTTTTCTTTCATACTTTTGAAAGTGTGTTTGGGCACATCTCATAAGGAAATAGGGAAAATTCAACTTGTTCTTTCCATTACATAACGACACATAAATACATAGTTGAATTAGCTAAGTACCATACATGGACTAAAAGGCAAGGTAGGAAAAATATGGAATTCCGCGGCCCACAACTTTACAAATAACAACGGACACGACATCAAAGTAAACACTGAAACAGAAATAAAAACAGTAACTATTCTTTCGTTCCGACGTGTACACAGGAGCAACAGATTTCGTATTTTTGTCTTGTCCATACATATTTTATATATGCCCAAAAAGAAGAAACGGTAATAATTTGTAGAACGAATGACAGTACTAATGCTATGGATGGACCTAGGCATAGTTTGGGTTGGAATCAAATTGAAGGCCTGTCATGATTTGGTGGGTTGAATTGCGTGATAATTTTTTTTTTTTAATTTTTTCCCTTTTCTAAGAAAAAATAAAATAAAATAAAATTTGTCCATTTAATGGCTATGACAAAACTTGTCACTATTGCTCATAATTATTGCCAAACTTCTATGTCATTGTTTAATCTATATTATACACTATTTTCGGAAGTAATTTCACCTACACATTCACGTAGACCACTATTCCCTTGGGTTATTTTATTTTCACATGCGCACTCACATGAGCCACTTTTTTCTTTTAATCAATTCACTTGTACTTTGAAATTAGAGTTACACATTCAAAATGACCACTTTGTGCTTTTAATTAATTCACTTGCAATTTGAAATTGGAATTGGATCAATATTAATGAGAGGTGATGAGAGATAAAGAAATAAACGAGATAAAATTCAAAAGTGATGATGAGATTGAAAAAAGCAGATGAAGGACAAACATGTAGAAGAAATTGTAGACGGGAAATTGCGAACGATGTATTGCAAATTCAAATTTCAAAATAAAGAATTATTACTCTGGAAAGCTTATAGACCGAGCAAATATGAACTTTGAAAAGCTGTGAAAAAAGTGACATTAATTAAATGTAGGTAGGTAAATGTTAGAAACTTTAGAAAATGAAGACTATAAATTGGAGAATTGCATTCAACTCAAATACACGATTTTTTCAATTATCTGTTTTATACAACATAACTTTATAATCTAATACATTTAAATTCTTATGCTAATATAATAGTGTCCACATTATTTGCTTTCATATCTTTAGCTTGTATTAATTTTTAACACATAAAATCATATCATTTTTTTTTTTCGTTTAGTAACCTATGTTTATAGATCATGGCAAGTATTTTTTCATAGCATTACGAGTAAGAAGAGTGGTAGTGGCAAAGGTAAAGTACAAGCATCATCTAATGTCCCCATGCAGAACATGGAGTCGGATTATGATTTCTAGGACTTGAGGTAGAATTAAGCTTCTGATGTAATGCAAAGTCCTTCACTAGAGTTTGAGTAAATGTTGTCTGTGAATAACTTGAATGCGGATAAAAAGGAGATAATCGGGGAAGAGGAGTAATAGGAGCAAGAGATGGAAGGCCCTCTAGGTACTGGAGGGAAACCTAACAGTAAGCCACTACGGCCATTAAAATTAGAAATATTTACTATATATTTTCGCAAAGTTGTAGGTGAAGATGGAATAATTTGTGCATTTAGTAATTATTGTAATAAATACTATGCATGGAAAACTAGTTATGGATATGGAACGTTAAGAAAACACATGCGAGAAAAACACTCGATAAAGTATAGTTTAGAGAATACCCAACAACAAATAGCAAGGCCATCCATATTACAAAGGTCTACGTTGTTCTATTTTTCTAAGGAAAAGCAAAAGAAAGGTTTGTGTAAAATGATAGCTGGTATGTATCTCTTTTGAGGTGGGTAGTAATCAATTTCTCGTATCATAGGAACAAGATTGCTTAAATCCCAATGCTTGGTCATTTTCTTTGTGAACATTACGTAGAATAAATATTCATCTTTACCATACTGGCAATTGACAACTCGTAGTTATGCTAAGCGCTCTTGACATGCATGTTTTCATTTGTGTGGACATATGGACAGATAGATGGAATCAGAATGCACACATTAGGGTTATTTGCCACTAGGTGGATGAAAAGTGGCAGATACAGAAAAGGTTGCTTATGTTACGAAAATTTAACGACTGTCACACGACTCAAAATATTTATGCTATTTTATGCATAGCATCAATATTGGAGTTGCAAAGACTATGCCAGCCCACACTCGAGGGCACATTCCTCTACATTTGCTATCGTGTCACATATTGAATGTCACACCCAACTTAGTACGGAATGCATAATCATATAGGAATACCTATTGAAAACTTAACTTAGCTTGCTCATTCATCAAAAAACAATATTGTTTACATGATAAATGGGTTGCTACATCGGAGTTTAGTTGGATATTCTGTTATAACTTATGTATACAACGTAATATTTACATCAAAACATGAATCAATTTTTTCCTTTGTTATCTTCACAATAATAGGATTCTTGACTTAGTACAGATTCCAAACAAAAGTCACTAACTCTGATCCATCCTCTTAGTATATACATATCTCTCCTTAGTGTTGGGCTCTTCATGATGCAGTTAACTTGAGGATAAAACATTTTATTCCCTCAGCTATTGAAGCTGAGTGAGAGTGAATAACAAATAACACAATATAAACAATATCATATATCATAACTGAAACATTTCAATTATAATATGTAGGTTCAACTTCACATATATATTTGCCCAACTAGGCATTTATTGCTAGTAATATATCATGCTATACTCATGTATGTGGCATGTATCGGTATCGATATCCTATGCCCTTTGATCTTCTTCTAGTTAGTTGACATAGTCAGGCATCTGGATACAATGTTTAGTAACTTATGGGCAACGAGGAGTTACTTAGGACTAGGACCCTTACCTAATTGGATTATACACTATAGTCTATCATTATCAAAAAGGGCAACAAGGAGTTACTTGAGAGTAGGACTCCTAACTTTGCTTTATAAAATTAGACTATATATTGTAGTTCATTAAATTAAAAAGGTAACACTACCAAATTAAACCACATATTATAGTTTACCAAATCTAACTATCAAAATAGTTACGATGTTTGGCAATCCAATCTATATGCTTCTAAAAATTGAGTTCATAAAACCATGCTTTTTTCCATGATCACTTGGAAGCCTTATTTTGAAAATTTTGACCCGTAGGTTCATTTTTATGCGATGATAAACAATAACAACTCAAGAATATCAATTAGCATAATTAATCTTTAAGTTTTATTTAACCTAGTTATTTGATTCTAGTTTTCGAACTCTCCATAGCAAAATTCTAGTATTTTATTTAAGGTTACTTAGGTAAACACCTAGAAGATTGAGTGAGTAATCACTCAACTTTCCTAGTTAGTACAATTATTCGTAATTACAAATTATCACTCAATATAACAACATAATAGTTTAACCAAGATATAGATACTATCTTTAAAATCACTACATCAGCATCCACTATAGTAGCATATTAGTTCACCTAAGAAATACCCATATTTAATCAATACAGTATCAATTAGTACACAGTGTTATGAGTAGCGATATATCTACTCTAAGTATGGGTTAGATTCACTTATCTAGGCTTAGTAATAATGCAAAATCTTAAACTCTGCCATGTGGTCCTTCTCTACTTATTACACTTATGAAAATATAACACAGTCTTTAAATCAAGTATGGGTCGAACCCGAACTGTTATAAGCTTTCATTTTCGTGTTTTTAAACTTCATTTGATCGTATTTTACTAATTTTTTATTCGATTTTAGTAAACTTTATATCGTCACGATCATTATTTCGAGTACTATTGACATATCTTAAGAATTAAGTCTATCGATATTATCAAGGTCGAAAAATACCCTTTTCTTATTACAACTTGATCGTACGTTATTATAACTCCGTAATTGATCTGAGTAAGATTTAGTACTAAACTAAAAACCGTAAAAATCACACTTTCCAAACTTATCCAGCAACCCTTAATATACCCCAATGTGTTCATTTGACATAAATTTGATAAATATTTTAATAGTACTAATTGCTATATTACATATAAAGCTAATATATAGGTTTATACTAGAAAAATACATAATAAATAGTATACGAGCCTGATTAATTTCGTGAAAAATCTTATAGATTTACAAAAATCTTAAAGATAAAAATATTCTAAATGTCATTATAAACATTTAGAAGTTTAAACATGTAGAGTTTATTCATTAATTTCGACAATTTGGTAAAATTGACAATTTTATTCAAAATAATTATAAAAAATAGTTAGTATGCTTAATTTCAAAAATTATTGTTACCACAATTAAATATATATATTAGGTGTATTATATATAAATATTGAGCTTAAAATAATATCATCTAATATTTATAAAAATTTATTCAATTTTTGCCCAAATAGGACATTTTCTTAAAGAACCCATATTTTCACTAATTATTTAATTAATATAAAATTATTACATTAATCTACACCTGAAATAATCTTAGAAAACCAAATTTCATAATTAATAGTCAACATTTGATATTTTTAGCAAATTAAATAAATTATGGGTGGAAAATTGGTTCACTTGAACCAGTCGCCTCCAACCACCACTTAGCCATTGTACCTTGCTAGAAGAGCTTCTTTGACTACCCTTTATTAGACCTCTAAGCCTCACTAAATCAGGTTGTGGATAATCTATTGAACCGCCTTAACCTAATTTCTACTCTAATTTTTATTCTATTTTTATTTTAATTTTTCCTAATTTTTATAATTTGTTTTCTTTTATTTTCAAAGTTTTGAAATATTGAAATTGAGGGTTTAGGTCTTATTTATAGTTTTTGAAGTTTGCTTAATTAAATAGAATTTGGACATGTGCATGCCACATGTCAATTTTCCATTTTCCTAAGTGACATGTGTCATCTCCTCATTAGTTAAGTGTTGACTCATTATTTCCAATTGATACTAGGTTGACATATTATTCGATGACTAATCCATTCAAATTTTTTATTATTCCATTATTTTACCTAATTTTGATAATTTATTATTATTATATGTATATATTTAATACATATAATGTATATCACATGTAAATATACGTATATTATGTATAATTTAACTTCATTATTATTTTTGAAAGTTAATTAACTTATTTTTAATATCTCGCTATATCTAAAAGTTCGAATTTTACAATTATTGGTTTTATCGATAAATTAACATTTTTCTCAAATTAATATTTTTATATAGCTTGTTTTGAGAAATTGACTCTACTAAAATTACTTTGTCTAACTTTTCTAACTTTACTGTAAAGTTTAAAATAAAACGAATAACTTAGTTCAGCGCTCTAAATTTAAGGGCTCAGATCTTAGAGTTATTGAATTGGCTTAAAATCTTAGGGTATTATGCTAAACTTGTGCATGAAGGATGGTTTGGCTTGTTTGGACTTCAAAATGTGTCTTATCAAATAAGCAATTGATCAAATTTTACATAAACCAACGATGTACAAGAAATGAATGAAATTTTGCAAAAGTATGGGCAAACACCCAAAAATATTCAAAAGAGATGTACAGCATAAGTAAAACTTAATGTATAAGCTCATCCAGAGTACTATCCCATTCAAAAATTATTTGTGTTGATTCACTGTACAACATATGTAATATCCCATAAATTAGCAATCAAAACATGAACACTTGAGTATTAGGATAAAGCCTTATCTTTGTATAATTAGGGTTAATAGTCAATCTAAGGCAATCAGGAAAGTAAACCGATTAGGTTAGAAATTTATGAGAAACTTGATAATCCTAATCGGGAAATTCTCATACATTTGGAAATTCATAATATAATAAGAATATCAAAAATACAATCAAAATAGTAAGAATTTATTTTATATGAGACCCAAAAGTCGAATTTAGGGTAATCGTATTTAAATTTAGGGTTTTTGAAAAAAATTATTGGATTGAGCCCAAAATTTACCACTAAATTAAAAAAGTTAATTGAAATTACCTAATAAGGTTAGATTTAAAAAATAATGCCAAAAAATCTTAATTTTAGTCATAGAAGTATCATTAATTATTATAATGTAAAATTGATCGAAATCCCTAGGATTGTGACAATGACTTAGAAATAAGTTAATTAGGCAATAAAATAAAATAATATAATATAATATACTATATGAGTATACACGTATTTTTATGAGTATATCCAGTATATATAATAAATATATCAATAAATTAACTTAAAATTATATAATTATACATAATAGGCGTTAAAATCGTAGAATTAAATAGGAAAAGTATCTTAAAAATAAAAAATGTGCTAGAAACATGATTACATATATATAATTACTCATTACGTGTATGATTTATATATGATATATATATATGTGTATATTACCAAAATCATTAAATACTAATATAAAATACCAAATTACCTTAAAATATCTTCTAAAAATTATAAAAAAAATAAGAAACAACATGGAATATGATTGGATTAAATATTGAGCAGCTTAAAAAGAATAATTAACTGTATCAAAAGTAACTAAACAAAAATTTGACACCTCGTACTTGCAAATTCCTTAAAAGAATAATCAAATAAATAAAAAAATAATTACTTAATGACTAAGAAAAATTCCAATCGACCTAAAAAACTATAAATAGGATATTAGGACTTAGATTTAACATTTTGGCAACCAAAAACATCTAAAGGAAATTCAGAAAAATATTTAGAAAAAATAGGAAAAACAGAGTAAAGACCGAGCCTAACTAGTTCCTTAACCCAACCTTGATCTACTGTGACACCCTTCCACCACCATGGAGTACCACCAACACCCTTGCCGAATGACATAGCCCCACCGACTAACGGTGGCCGGAGTACCGACGAATAGGTCGGTTAATTTTCTACCCTATTTTTCTTATAATTTCTAAAAATATTAAATTAAGTTAGAAAATTATGAAAAAAATTAAATATAGGTTATTTTAGATATAATTTCATGTTTTCATTTTATTTTTGTAAAATTGCAATTATTTTATATACATGCTTAAGAAAGTTACTATTTATCCAAATTTTGACTTTCAAAGTAAATATACTAAATGATGTAGTTTCTAGCTCAAAATTTTTGTGTAGAATATACATGATATATGGATAATTTCTACATAGCCTGATTCTTGATTTGAATATTTTTCATATTTATTGTATTTTTCGGCTTAAAAATAGCTCGAAAATAGGTTGAAATTGTGAAACAAATAGGAAATTATTAGGAAATTATGAAATTGAAAGATGAAATAGACATATACTGATTTCTAGCGAATAATAATAATGTTGGGATAGATTGAAATCAATTTGGTGCAAAAAAGGATTATAATTAGGTAATTTAGGATAATTCAAGAGTAAAATCGTAAACACGAATATATAGGCAATAGATTAAAAACTTGAAACCTAGTAATAGCTAAGTTTTCTATATTTTTAGGAGTCTATAGAAATTTTTGAAGAATTATTTGGTAACCCGAGCTATTTATTACAAGTTTACGTAGTAAAATAGCTTAAATTATAAACCTAGACTCATTTTTAGTAATAATAGGTTAAAATATGATAAATAGTTAAAAAAAAACTATTTATATGTATACTGGTTAGATTAGTGATTAGATAAAAATTATATTTTTAATATGTTTAATGATATTTTAATAATTGGGATATATAATTGATGTATTAGGGTTAGATAATATCTATATTATATAAATATATTGAAAAATTAGGTAAAATACAGTTTAATAACCTAAAATACGTATAATATGATAATATTTATATAGATACGTATAACTGCATTAAAAGCTTGAACTACTTATTAAAAGCCATCTTTAAAAATAAGAATTGTAACTCGTGTCGTTAGGTTTGTACGAAACCCAATGACCCTAATTTTACTAAAATCGGATAATCTTAGGTAATATAACCTATAACTTTATAATATTACTAGAACGTATGTATTACGATAATCTTACCAGAATTAAAACATGATTTAACCAATTAGAAGTATATTTCGATACAATTAAAATGATATATAATATGTAATAGTATAAATTACGTATATTATCAATAATTAATAACTTAACTTGATATATATATAATAACAAAACTATATATTATTGTGATAATATATATATATATATATATATGTGTGTGTGTGTGTGTGTGTGTGTGTGTGTGTTTAACCATTTTAGATAAAACCTTAATATTTTTGTAACCATTACAAAAATTGAATTTGGATTTTGTGGATATAAGATTCCCCAATGGTCAGATTATTGACAACCCAAGTCTTCTGTAGTGAACTTCTAAATAAGTAAGTGGGATACTACTTTATAGTATTTTGGGGTATTATTTTAGAATATTTGGAGACCTTGGTATGTATTGGCTTGTGATTGTAGGTAGTTGCTTGTGCATATGTAGCGCTTGTGGTTGGGTTTTGATTTGTTGCGATAGGAGCTAAGCTCCATGTTATTGTTGTTCTATGAATATTATGTTTGAATTGTTTGAGCTTAGTTCATCACCTTAATAATAAACTAACTCAAATCGGGTTTAACATTTAACTTGATTTGCATCGTAATCTACTTGGGGTAACGACTAAGATTCTTGGGCCAAATATAGGCTCCCTTTAATGAGGATAGTTAAAATGGTCCTTTCTCCAGCCTTATTCAAACTGAGTAACAGGAGAAGAGGTCGTGATAAGGTTAGTGGCCGTAGTTTGAAGATGATTATGGGAGGAGGGTGTTCTCCATTGTCAAAGCCCCGGTTTGGTTTCGATTCGTGAATATGTGACATCAATCTCTTCAACTCAGATTAGAGCAAATGTAGTTTCTTTGATCTTACGACGGACCGGATAACGTCGTATGATAGCATCTGCTTATACATACATTACATCTAATTAACTTGGTTGAAAACCCTACTTGTAATATGCTGAGTGCATACTTTTGTCTCTACCCCATTTACTAAGCAACTTATCACTCATTCCCCTATAGTTTGTTTTATAGGTTTCAATTGGATTGCAAGTGCTTATCCAATACTATAACATTAGTAAATTGAGATGAAGAGTGAGATGCAATAAGAAATGGCCTGTTATTGCCATTAATATTAACTTTTTATCTTTTAAGGAAAATTATATAAGACTTCTCAATGGACTTGGTAGTTTTCATTATTTTTTCTATATGTGAAATGACAAATACTTGTGGGATTTACTATTACTCTTTTATGAGATCAAATTATAAATTTGTTTTTAATGAATTGTTTTAAAGGATTACTCTAAAGGTTTATATCAAACATGTATCGAATTGGACACTTTAAAGGGATAGAGTTGAGTATACTTGGTGTAAACTAGGTTTACGATAGCAGCTATAAGGATAGTTTCTATTTTATGATGGTTTACACGGCGAGACTGTTACGACTTCACCTTTTCGAGGCGTGACAATATATCCAAGAAGTTCCACTACATCGAAGTGATTGGAAACATTGCATCAGGTTACTTGTTATATTAAAATTTTTTTATGATTGCATTAAGACATTCTCACAAATATACCAATTTAGCTCTCATTTGTTTGTTATGGAAGCGGTAAACATACTAGCTACTTTAGTAGATGTACATTATGATCCACTCTTATAAGAACCTATTAATGATTTGGCTTTTAAATGGTTGACTTATTATAGAGAAATTCTTGATATTTATTTTCTTACCATTGTATTAGATCCTTATACTAAAATTTATGGTCTCTTTAATTATATAAATTTTTACTATAAGTATGTTAATTAGTTCTCCAATGTACAAAATGTTTACTCAATTTCTAGTATAATGTCCTTCGACGAACGAACTAGGTATAGCATGAGTTGTTCCAACATTTTTCATATGTTTATGATGGTCAAGTTTCAGTGAATCCATTACCCCTTACTACTACCAGTTAGGTAGTGTTGGTAGTTTATCTATTGTGGATTGTTTGCTATCATAGGGATTTCAAAGATAAAGAGGTTTTGGTAGGGCCTCAAAGGAACTTGACAATTACCTTAATGCAACTTTTGATTTGGTGATAGCATTCACATTTGAGACTTCAATGTCATCAACTGGTAGAAGAGGCATGCAAAAACATTTCCAATTCTTTCTTAAATGGAAAGACATATCCTTGTAGCTCCAATATCAATGGTTGTTGTTGAATAAGCTTTTAGTACGGTTGGACTAATTTTAGACGATCGTAGAGCGTTGCTATTGGCAGTAACTGTAGATGCTCTTGCATATGTTGAAGATTGGGCAAATGTAGAAAAATGAAGGCAGGAACCACACAAGACATCCAATGAAGATGATGAATACTTTAGTAATTTCAACCCAACGAGTGGAAGCACAATATGATCTACACTCGAGTATTAATAAGGTGAAAGTGATTATTTCCCTTAAGTTTTATTTCTAAAAATTATGACTTTTAGCAAAATTTTTTTCATAGTTATAAAATCAATAAACTGATTGTTTTGAAAATTAGGAAATCATATTTAGTATTTTGAAAATGTTGGATAGATAAAACTTAGAATGTTTTTTAGGATATTTTGCCAGTATAAATAATCTAATTAATTACGTAAACTTGGAGTTGTTTTTTAAATTAAAATTAACGAACACACTAATTTTTTTTTTTAAATCGAACTACGAGGGTTTGATTTCAACAAATGGATATGTAGGTACTTACGAAGTAACCTTAAAATTTGAAAACTTTTTTCCCCCAACATTTCTATTTTGACAAATAATATAGTAAATCTTCGTTGTATTTGTTGTTTTCCAAATTTTAACATGTTATTTTGTTTTTCTATAATATTAATGTATTATGTAATCTATAACATTATTGAGTAAAATAATTGTTATTTTTTAATGTACTTGGCGTTGTTGAAAAATATATATATATATGTTATACATTTAGCTAACGTTGATATTAAAAAAAAAAAAAAAGTTAGAAGCGATTCATGGGTCTAGGAATTGGATTGTGACTCCCCCTATGAACCAGCCACCACGAGTTGGTTACGGTTCCTTACTTTTAGATTGGTAACTCGATGGGTCCGAGTCTAGGGTAGGTCTAACTTGTGCTTAGATCTAGTTATGAATCTCATATTACATTCTTAGGAAAGCCTTGCTAAGGACCTACTAATAATTTGTCCATACAAGTTAGATGACAATGTTAAGAAGGCTATCGTGATAATTGAATTTTAACTCAATTTAACATCATGAATCGATATTTTGGGTTAGTGATAGAGCTTAGGAGATTGAGCTCATTTAGGGATGTCATAGAGAAGTTTGACTTGATAGGCTCAAATAGGAATTGTTGGATTGGATTTTTTGCTCTCGACCTTATTTAGTTATGAACCGAAAAGTAGGCTTGGAAATGACCTTTCGAGGTCCATTTGGGTGTTGTTTGTCATTATTAGGTCTTAAAGCAATTGAATTGCTCTTTAGGCATAGTTATAATGATAATGGGTTTTCCTTAATTATTATAAGCCTTAAGTATATTCAAACTTGTATCCAAGCCTATAAAGGATAAGGGAGAGGATAAGATTTCATGATAGAGCTCTATTTTAGCTATTTATCTTAAAGCCATTCAATGGATAAGATTGATCTCCGAAATCTATAAATAGGAGACTTTTCTTTTCATTTAATTCATTCAAAACATTGACTAACATGAGATAAATACCAGAGTTTTGTTGAGATTACTTCATAGAAGATCAAACCAACAATTTGTCACATGCACACATTTAAGATACTAAATTTCTCCCTTTTTTTCTCTCATATCTTTTCTTAACAACATCCCTTCATATACGTGATCGGCTAGCTACAACAACTCCTATCACACACAATGTGATGTTAGAAGTAAAATTTAATTGCTAGATCAACTAGCTTTTCATATTTGCCTAGCAATTGGGGCACAATATAGTTTCCGGGCCTTATCTCTAAGAAATTCCGATATAATCTTGTCAACCGAAAGTAAAGAGCCCGACTGAATTGCTATACTTCTTTTCTCTGTTAATGTAAGTACATCTTAGATAATTAAAAAAAGAAAAACGTATCCACCATAGCTCTAGCTACACATGGGCATATGATAGGTCCTGTATCCCAAAACTGAACCCGACCTTGCCGGGCTAGACCCGTCCTGCCCCGTCGACATAGATCTTCACCTGGGTGGACTTAATGGGTCAGTGAATCGAGTGTAGGATGTGATGGATCGACCACAAGTTTTCCAACCCTTAAAAAAAAAAAAAAAAAACCAGAGTTGCTCGTAGCAACAGTTGCAAAATGCAATCTTCATTAATTCAGCACCTTGTGTTGTTACATGCAGCCTTTAAATGTGATAGGACAATGTTACAAAATGAAAAAAGAAAGAAAACAAATTTGAATTTCAAATGAAATCCAACCTTGCCAAATCCATATGTAAGCTGATGGTTTGGCTACTTTCTTCTTCGTAACTCTTTTCAAAGGGAATATTGTCAACATTTCATTTTTCCCATTCTCATTCAAAATCTATATGTTAATACTTTTCATAGATTCTTAAATTTTATGACTACTATATAATATAAGTTTTGCAATGGACTTTAACATCTCTTTTGATGGTGCTACTTGTATTGTCTTTCTTTGTTTTATTAGATGTCTAAATGGGTGATTGGTATCAAGTGGAATGTAGAAGCCAAGGACTGGAAAAATGTGAAAATATTGATTATTTTGATAAAATGTTGATTTCACTTATAGTGGTACACGATACTTGTAAACATAAAAAATGAATGAACAATAATTAGAGTTGAATATCTATTGCATTATCTTTCCTTATGTTGCTACTTGTATTGGTTAGGTGAAAGTGCTCATCGTCTCCGTCTTTTTGTGAATTATTTCCTCCCCGATTCACTCCCATTTAATCCCTTGCTTGAACACTTGTATCATTCAAGAAATATATGATTGATGTTAAAAACTTGAGGAAATAACGGAAGAGAAGCGAATTGGGTAGTAAAAATTAGTAAAAGAGGAGACACGGCATTTATATCTAACCAAAACATGTAGCACCATATGAATTTGGAATACATATTTAACTTTGAATATTTGTCTGCATTTCTTCATGTTAAGAAAACGATAACAATAAACTGAAAATAAAAGATAAATAATACTAAGATCTAATGTGGAAAGTCCTAATGTAAGGAAAAAACCAATGTAACCGTATAGTTCAAAATCTTTTACTGTCAATAAAAAATAGGCTTATAGAATATCTTTTTATTAGTTATATTAGCGGATAAACAGTTTTCATTACAAACAATAGGTTTCGATAAAATTTTAATATAAGTCAAATTCGTGAAATCGTAATTATATAAATTCAACCTAACCAATTGAGAAAGATTTATGAAAAATGGAAATAATAATTTTCAAGAACTCCACATCACGTATTTAAGAGAGCTGAGATTTCATTACAATTAAGATTCAATAAGCTATCCGATTATGGATTTGAAATTATTTCGTTGACAAGCCTTGTTTCGAATATGGGATTACCAAACCAAATTCAATTCATTCTCAATTTCGATCGTCTGACATGCTCCAATCGAGTGACGCTATTCGCCCTTTTCCCCGACTTCGTGTTCTTCTTGGATTTTAGTTCTACGAGCCACGCCGTAAGTCCAATTCAATTGATAATAATAATAATAATAATAGAAAAAAAACATCGGACTTCTTGTCGGTTCAACCACGTCTCGGATTCCTTTTTAGCCTGCGACTGCACGTCCTTCAGTTCACTCGTCTCGCATTCTAACTTCTAATACACACACATATATACATATATTACGATTTTCTTTTTTCTTTTTTTGTATTTTCTTTTATTGTTTATTAATAGTTACGGTCCACGTATAAGTTGGACCTATATGCCCAACACTTCATAATTTCGAGTACTCTGTGACACTGGTATAGAGATAAAAAAGGTATATCAAAGCAATCGTTCTCTTTGTCTATGTCTATTCTTGACCTTTATGGTTTGTCTGATGCCAATAACCTATTTTTGACATCTTTAAATTTCAAGAAAGAACTAGCATATAAGGGTAGCACCATATGAAGGGATATTAATGCCATTGATTAGCAATATAGGTTATATATATACTTGTAAAATCTTATAATATAGAGAAAACTTTAGCAATACAAAATAAATGATGACAACTTTTGGATTTAGTGACTTGGTCGATTTCTTTCTTATTTCTATTTTATTTATTTTCGGCATCATATTTCCTTATAAAGTCAAAAAGCAGTGAGTCGAAGCTGTAGAACTGACCAATCCGTATTAAGACTTGCCATGGAATCGACCGGGTTTCCACGTAGACGAGACCTGAGACGTGGTGATCTTGGAGGCGAGGCTCTATGTCCATGTCTAGGTCCAGCCAACGATCTTTTCAGCTGTGGTTAGTTTTGGCAGAAGGCTGCAACACTAGGTACTTGTATATGGTATTTTGATAAATCTGTTGCCACATCGAAATGGCATGTATTGTAGGCACAAAGCGCAAGAGAACATCATTTTTTTACTTAAAAAGGGTTGTAAGCAACTTTAAAATAATAAAGCATCTAACCGATTTTTTCTCTTTCGTCTAAGATAAAGCATCTAACTTTTAGTTAATGAATGCTTAAACATTGGCTTACAACAAGTGTTCTGTTCGGTAGTTCAAACTGGGGTAAAACAAGTGTTTTGTTTATTAATGACTGCCTAAAACATTTTGTACTTTTCTATCCTAAACTCTTGTCCTCACAACATATTTTGTTTGAAAAAAAAGCATTTTCCATAAAAATGATATATTTTCATGCTTTTGACTGTCTTTATAAAAATATTTCGAACAAAACTTTTATGGGGTTTGGCTCATAAGTACAATGTTACCCATAGTTATACCTAAATAAAGTAATATCAGCATGTTATTATAAATACATCATTTCAAATATTTATTTAAAAGTAAAAGTACAATGATAAATGTTTTTGAATATGCATTTGTACAACCTCTTTAGTTGGTTTTGATAATTTTTAAAATGTCTTTATTTTCTTTATTTTTTTTCCCATTGAATTCTTTTTAAGTTTTAATATTATTTATATGTCAACTACCAAATTTTTTTTTTAAAAATCATTTTTTTATAGATTTTATTTCGATAGTAAGAGAAATTCATTCATCAGCAAATAAATATGTAAAAGTAGTTGCAGCTACTACTAATGTCCATCAAACAAAACATCATGATCAATTAAAGCCTTTATAACATGTTTAACATTGCATTTTTGGTCATAACCTAGCAGTTCATCATTTAACAAAAGCAAGATCTTCGGTAAAGGATCTTCTTAAAACATTTCATCCTATTCTTCTTGCTGTATTCTTCTTATTATCCAATCATATTGGGTTTGCTAAAGGCTATTGATGAATAATTTGAATCTTCAGATAAGGCCCTTGTTAGCACCTTAATGGCTAAGTTATCATCAATGAAGCTCACTAGTGAGAGGTATATGTGAGCACATTACGTAAATGAGGGACATTTAGGCTCAATTAAAGTCTTTTAAAGTTGAGATGTTTAAATCTTTCCATGTACACTTCATACTGAATTTCCTTCCACCTCAATATAGTTCATTCAAAATTTTTTACTACATACAAGGATAAATGGTCACTTAATGAACTTTTGACCATATGTGTACAAGAGGAAGTAAAGTCGTTTATGGAAATAAGAGAAAATACACATGTGGTAACGTAAGGAAAGAATAAGGGACAGGCCAAATCAAAAAGGAAGAGTACAATACCTGCTTAAGATGGCATCAAGAAGGAATTAGGTTGCTTGTTTTATAAAAAGAAATGGCACAAAAAGAAGGATTGTGCCAAATATAAGGTTTGGCTTGAGAAAAGAGGTACTTCTATCTCACTTGTTTATTATGAATCTAATATGATTGATATTTGTCATAACACTTGGTGGATTGATTTTGATTCTACAATCCACATTGTAAATACCTTGTAGAGCTTTATAAACCAAAGGAAGCTAATAGGAAGAGAGTAGTACATCTATTTAGAAAACAAGATGTCCTCACACGTGGAAGAAGTTAGAACATATTGTTTGATTTTAAGTTTTGGTTCTGTTTTAAACTTAGAAAAGACATTTTATGTACCAAATTTTTGAAGAAGTTTGATTTTAGCTGTAAAACTTGCACCATTGGGCTTTTTCTTTTGCAATGGATACTTTTTTAAAAATATTTTTTAGACTGGAACTTGTTGGAGATGGCATATTTGTTAATAGGTTTTATCAAATCTATGTGCAAAATGATGTTTTTCAAAATGTAATGCATGTTCAAGCTAGTATTAAAATATGTGTTATGAATGAAAATTCCTTTGTGTTGTGGCACCACAAATTAGGCTATATATCCATTGAAAGGATTAAAAGATTGGTGAATGATGGAGCACTTGGTACTTTAGACTACACCAATTTTGATACTTGTGTAGATTTCATAAAGGAAAAGCAGACTAACAAGGCAAAGAAAAAGTGATAAGAAGAACCTATTAGAGATCATATATATGGATATTTGTTGTCTAGATATGGGCATATATGGTTAGAAGTACTTCATCTCTTTTAGAGATGACTACTTATGATTTATGTATCTTTGATTGCTCCATAACAAAAATGAGGCATTAGAAAATTTTAAGATATTCAAAGTAGAAGTTAAGAAACAATGCAGAAAACAAATTAAGATCATAATATTAAATAGAGGTGGAGAATATCATGTTAGCTATGCTGAGGATAGACAAGCAATTGGTCCTTTAGTGAGATTTCTTCAAGATTATGGAATAGTTTCCCAATACATCATGCCTAGGTCCCTAGACCAAAATGGTATAGCAGAAAGAAAAAATCCAATGTTAATGGACATAGTGCCAAGTATGCTTAATAGTCCTAAGCTATCTAAAACCATATGGACTGAAGCTCTTGAAATGTCAGCATATATATTGAATTTGAGTTACAACTAAGGTTGTACATAAAATTCCATTTGAGTTATTTAAGGGTTGGAAATTGAGTTTATGACATATATGCATTTGGGGATACCTATCTTAAGTAAGAGTTTATAACCTGCAAGAAAAGAAATTGGGCTAAAGAATGATAAGTAGGCATTTCACTGGGTATGTTGAAAAGTCCAAAGGTTACAAATTTTACTATCCATCTCATAGCACTAGAATTATAGAATCAACAAATATAAAATATGTTGAGAATGACTTGATTAGTGGAAGTGATCATTCTCAAGATTTAATTTCTGAGAAGGGTTATTATGATACTCAAACTTCCACTTCAAGTAAAAGATTAGTTGTTAGACACAATACCCCTTATGTCTATCTTAATGTTGAACAACTAGCTGTTGAAGTTCCACAAATTATTGATGATTTAGTTGATCTAGCTATGCAATAAGTTCTTGAAATCGTTGAACAACCATATGCACAATCTACTTCTCAGTAGGATGTTGGTACAACATTAAGAAGATCGATTAGAGGAAGGAAATCAGCAATACCTAATCATTGCTTTATATATCTACAAGAATCTAATTACAATGTTAAAGTTGAAAATAATCCTGAAATGTTTTCACAAGCAATGAGTTGCAATAAATTTGATTTGTGGTATATGAAGGACGAGTTGGTTTGTTGGGCATATAAATCAATTACATGACGACCTTTTCTCTTGTATCTAAGAAAGATTCCCTTTGTGTGATTTTGGCATTAGTTACGCATTTCAACTTAGAATTGCATCAAATGGATGTGAAAACAAAATTTCTCAATGGGGAGCTAGAGGAGATGGTTTATATGGAATAACCTAAAGGATTCTCCTCTAGTGATGGTGAGCATTTAGTATGTAAGCTCAAAAAATCCATACATGGATTTAAACAAGTCTCCCATCAATGGTAGTTGGAGTTTCATGATATAATCTCATCCTTTTGTTTTGAAGAGAATATCATAGATTGATGTATATACTATAAGGTTAATGAAAGCAAGATTTGTTTGTTTATTCTACATATGGATGACATTCTGTTAGCAACGAATGATAAGGGATTGGTATATGACGCGAAATAGTTTCTCTTTAAGAGTTTTTGATATGAAGGATGTGGGTAAGGCATCTTATGTCATTGGCATTAAGATTCATAGAGATAGATCTAAACAAGTTTTGGGCCTATTATAGGAAACCTATATTAATAAGGTTTTGAAGAGATTTAGAATGAAAGATTTTTCACCAAGCATTGCACCCATTGTGAAAGGTAATAGATTCAATTTGAACCAATGCATGAAAAATGAGCTTGAAAGGGAACAAATGAAAAACATTCCATATGCTTCCATTGTTGGAAGTCTAATGTATGGTTAGGTTTATACGGGACCTAACATTGCTTTTTCTATTAGAATGTTGGGAAGATATTAGAGTAATCCAGGTATGGACCACTAGAGAGCAACAAAAAAGGTGATGAGGTACCTTAAAGGCACTAAAGACTAGATGCTTATGTATAGAGGAAACAACAATTTGGAGGTAGTTAATTACTCATATTTAGACTGTGCTAGAAGTGTTGATTTGTGAAAATCAACATTAGAATATGTGTTTATGCTTGTTGGTGCAGCTAGTTCTTAGAGGAGTGCAAAGCAGACATTAATTGTGACTTCTACCATGGTGGCTACGTTTGTTTCTTGTGTTAAGGAAACTTCACATGGTATATGGTTAAAGAGTTTCATATTTGGGCTTAAAATAGTAGATTCTATTTCTAAGCCATTGAGGATATATTGTGACAATTTAACTAATGTTTTCTTAGCTATGAACAACAAAAGTAGAAGTCCAAATAAACATATTGACATCAATTATTTAGCCATAAGGGAACATATAAAGGAAGATAAAGTGGTTATTAAGCATGTAAGCATTGAATTGATGTTAGCTGATCTTTTAATAAAAGGCATGCCACCAAAGGGTTTTCAAAATCATGTAGTACGATTAGGATTGGTCCTAGTATGTGATATGCATCCTGGATATTTATGTTAAACTCATTTTAGTTAGTTGTTTTCTCTTTTTGGTGTACACATTTGGTTTGATAACAACTATATTCAATTGGACCTTGAAATAAACATAAGGCTTATTCATAAAGTTAATTAACATTAAAGGAATAAAATGCATTGTGATACATGGAAGATTTACTTGTTCAAATAGGACTTATCGCCATGATCCATATATTTCATTTCTTGGTTAAATATAAGAAATTCATAGAATTTAGTATAAAAATATCCAGGCTAAGTAGGGGAATGTGATATGTATTTTATATCGAGTACTTTATTAATATAAAGTACATAAAGTGGTTATATAAAGCCCATTCCTATTATCTAATTGTAGCCTACATATTTTTCTATTAACCAAGTCAATTTAGGGTTTTTTAAAATAGTCCTTGATGGAAGGATTATATATGTGAATGGAAACTACTTGGGTCCTTAACCTCTACATGCTTAGAGACCTATAGAAACTATACACCATCAAGTGAGTGTCAAGGGGCTAGAGGCATTCTAGTTTCAAAAAATAAAGAATAGTTTGAGAGAAAATCTACTGATCAATGACTAAAGGAATGTCGATCTTATTTCATTATAGTTACTTTTTCATACAATTTATATATAAATTAAGATATTAAATCTAACACTTTATATGAGTAGTATACAAAGTGGATAAACAAAAATTGATAATCCTTTATGTGCAATTGGAATTCAATAGCACAACAAACGTATGCATCAGGATTAGGTCAGACTACCCATGTCCAAGCATTCAATTTGACTCAAATGATGGCTACTGAGCAAGATTGAAGACTAGCAAGAAACCTTGAGCACACAATACATTTAATGAGCAAGTTGTTGGGACCCATTTTCTTTCACATTATCTTATCATTTTCATAATTTCCCTATTACTTGTAAAGGACTTTGGATGACTTTATAGGACTGACTTATTAAGCGGTAGGTAAAAGATTGAGGAGACAAAAGTATTTAGACTTTTAGAAACTATATAAGGAAGTGGCAAAGATTTATAGGGGGTCTTCCTTGTCTTATCTTCCCATTTTTGCAACTTAGACACACATTTCAAAGAGTTTTTGAGAGACTCCAAAGAGTAGAATCTTTATTGTACTTGTTGATAGTAAGACTTAGTTTTATGAAGTCTTCAAACACTTGTTAAACAAGAATTCGACAAAAGAAAGAAAATTAGGCTTGGTGGGCC
>JAMXBB010000012.1:88353101-88407161 GCA_024138015.1 Lumnitzera littorea
GGGGTGGGGTGGGGTGGGGTTTGGGGTGGTGTCTAGGTGTAGCTACTTTGATGCCTAAGTAAGATTACTATATATACGGAAGTAAAGTGAAAGAAAGTAAGTAGAATAGGAGTATCCAGAAGGAGCTTATGAATATACGTCGAGCTATATTTATACTTGATGATTAACTATTGCCTCCAAAATACACATGTGCATCCTTTTTGAATTTAATAACACTTAATGATTTTTAGAAATGTGGATTTCATTCTTATCACAATCTGTTAGCTAGTTTAGTAGTGACAGACCGCTATGTACTAATTAGAAATGATCAATTGACACTTTCTTTACCGATTAATTACTTCTGAAGAGTACATAAAGTGTCAGCTCTAAAACAAACTGTAGAGTAGTAAAGATTTAGTGGTACAAAATAAAATTTTACATCATATTATAGAATATATGGTGTAGAACTTATAGAGTTATGGAGTCTTTCTAATAGTTAATATTACAAACCATTACAAATCAAGTACTTAAAATGATCCTTTCACACTCTCCCCTATAGCTTGCTTCTAATCTTCTTAAAGCTCACCAAAGGCTTAGACCTTCTTGGACACAACTAATAAGGTTCTTGCAAAAAGTTAAAGCTATAGGGTGGTAAGATATAACTAGCTTAATGAGATCTTCACTCATATCACCTTTTAAGCAAATCAAGTAAGTTTTGAAACATATGCAATGCAATCAATCAATCAAACACATGTAGCAATATATGTGACCAACTGGTAGTCGGCATGTAGTATAGGGCATACTCCCCCCCTTGACCTTAGGTTGAGAATAAGTAATTTCACTAGTACCTAGGTGTCTAAATTTAATAATTGGAGTTTCTTGGCATACATCCTTTGATGCAAACCAAAGCTAAGGACTGATAAGGTTAATCATGGGGATGGGTCCAAGCTTGAAGAAAGTGATGGGAATTGCATGAAAACAATAAAAAGTAAAACAAGTAAACCTACGAATAGCTCCAAGGATATGGTACATTAGGAAACTTTTGAGAATGCATGGTACAACTTAATATGACATACGAGATGGTCTGGTGAGATTAATCACCACCTAACTTTACTTAAGGGTTAGGATAAGAGTGAGATATCTAAACAAGCTAACGAAAGTAATGTTCACAAATAGTATATTTAATATTCTGATGTAAGATGTTTACGATTACATTTATAGTGAGTATTTATATCCTAAAACTAGGATAACCTGCCAAAAATGTAAAAGACTAAAATGGGTAGTATCTAAAAGAAGTAATGTACAAGAAATAATAAGGGTACAATTGAAAATATAATAAAAATGAGTATCTTGTATGAAGGATTCTATCACATGGTTGCTTAGATACGTAGCTCTTGTGAATGGATGACTTTTTAGTAGAAAAGACAATTTTATGCGATCAGTTTGGTATCTGCCGAGTCAAGGTGTCGAGCAAAGGTGGTAGGTTGGCTGTATTGAGTCGATCAATTAATTCTTCCAAGGTGAATTTTCTTTGGACATATTCAATATGGCTCAAATTCAAGTTAGCTAAGTTGATGGTTGGATGAGCTAAGCTAATGCTTGAGTGTAGTTCAAGTTGGCAATTGGAGATAAATGATGAGTACGAGAGGGTTTGGCTTGGCTAGGCAATCAAGTTAGCATATTACAGTAGTTCAGACTCCTTAACAGTAGCTCATAAGGAAAGAATTCTCCAGGCCATACTTTCTAGCCCCCGGGCTCGGGTCAAGGGTTCAATGGTTTGATTCCTATGATCCCTGCTGGGCTTATTAGGATTTGGGATCAAATCCAGCTAGTCCTCGTCCAAATTCTCCTTGGGTCAATACGGGCTAAGGTTGGCAACATTAAACACTTTTGACAATCTGAAATCTTCTAAAAGCTTAAGTTGAATTGTGTTGGTGGATTTTGGTAATTATCTTGCAAAGAAACGAAAAGCTCTTGGTACTGGGGTTAGTTCGGTGCGGCTACTTTGGTGTGGCTACTTTGATACTTAAGTTAGTAAATATGAATAAAGAAAGTTAATTGAGTGGTCAAGAGGTATTAGATGCCTTTACAATGTTTCTTTCCCGTATTTATAAGTGAATGTTGTGTCTGAAGTAGTAGTTATTAGAATAATCGTTGAGATACATGGAAGACTCTTGATTAGACACATTTCCTAAAATGTAGAGAGCAGATAGTTATGTAATATAATCATGCTAGCGATAACTGTTTGTGCCAATTCCCTTTAATTCAAATTAAGAATGAATCTGTGTTACTCAGTGAGATGCCGAGAATACAGATTACTTAGCTTGTCATAAGCTAAATGGACAAGTGAGTAAAGCTTTAAGTATCAACATTTGACAAGTCAAGTAAGTGAAAATTGACTGTCAAAATTTGCCTCCCAACTCTCGCGTATGAGGATTCAACTAAGGGAGTAAACATGTTGATGTTTTGCGGGGTCAAGTAGGGAATAATTTCCCAAATGCCAAATAATCAAAAAAGTTTTTTGATTTCTTAAAGGCGAATCATATCGTATGTGAAAGGTCATAGCTTTCAATTTTCTCTCTTGTCAGAAGCTTAAGCAGTGGCACGAATGACAACTATTATGTTAGCCATAATAATTGTTAGAGCCTTGGCAACCATTGGATCTCTGTCTCATAACATGCGTTAGTAATTCGCACCATCTTCTATTTAGCACATCATTTCCAATAAAGTATTTAAGAGTTTTACGATAGCAGAATCAAACTTTACAATCGCACTCATAAGCTTTCTCTTACTTTCTATATTTTCATCTTCAACTTCAAACATTGTGAATTTATAACCAATCAAGTATGGTTCCCAACGTAATTCATCAACTTATCCTTTTGGATTCCGAAGCAATGGAGACTAAGGCACTTCTCCCCCCCCCCCCCCCCCAAAAAAAAAGGAGTGAGATGGTGTATTTCTCCAGTAGTTCGACTGATAGCGTAGTGGAGCGGTGGGACAAACTTGCTCGAATCAATTCCCTCCCAGTAGATACCTACCTAGATGATAAGGAGGGAAGATCTGTGACTAAGTATCTATATAATAATATAGTCTACTTCCCTGACTCACTAGACGGAGTAGTCAGTACCACCGATAGGGTCCTTATCTCGAAATATAATAAGTACTGGTAAGACCCTCTAGGGGCATGGAATCTTAAGAGGCCAAGAGAAGAGGAAAGAGTATGTTTTTCGAGAGAGGGCGAGTTCTACATCTATTTGAAGTATCTTGATTTTGGATTGTACTTTCCTTTCTTGGCATTCATTAAGTAGTTCTTCAATTATTTCTAAGTCGCGTTGAGTATGTTTTTACTAAATATGTAGTGGCTTTTAGTAGCTTTTGAAATAATTTGTGAAGAGGTTGAAGTTAGGGCTATGCCTCAACTGTTCCGGTACTTTTTTACAATTAGGAGGCAACTTGACGGCTAGTACTTTGCTACTGTGAGGCATAGGTGGAAGTTCATGGATGGGTTGGAGTCTAAGATTCATAAGTAGCATGACAAATTCGTGTCAATAGTGTCAAATGAGGAGTTAGATTTCTGGACTCAATGGATCGAGCCAATCCGCACAAAGGATATAGAGTTGATGTTGAATGATGCCATTGTGGCAAAGAAGATTTAGGAAAGAAGGAAGAATAAAATGTTCTTCTGAGACGCTGAAAGAATAATAAGACGTTATGAAAGTAGAGAGCCGATCTCTTCTGAGAAGGAAGGTACGCTACTGAGTAACCACCGTACTGAGTATAGCTACAAGAGGAAAGCTGTTCTTGTGACTTGGGAGAAGAATTGTTGCCTTTGAGCCTCGCTCGACATGGAGAGTGAAGTTTGTTCTTTTTCCTCACATTAATATTGATATGTTTATCGTACATTGTAGATATGGGTGCTGGTGAGGTGAACCTTACCAATTTATTGGCCCAAGCCAAGGCCAAGAAGTCAAAAGCTAACAAGCATATGGCCACTACTGCCACTATTACTTGGCTAACTACTATGAAGAAAGCAACAAATGAGGGTGCAGCAAAGCAAGTGGCAGCCCAAAAAACATCCTAACCATCTGAAAAGTGAAAAGGGAGCAAGAAGCATGCATTGGTCGAGACCGCACCAACTGAGGTACCTCCAGCTAAGAATGTTCCATCAGCTACAAAGCTGAGTGAGGGTAGCTAAGCAACCCAACCACAAAATGAGGTTGAAATCACCATTACCGTCGAGGGGTCGTCATTAGTGGTAGAGGTGGTGTCGAGCACTAATATGAGACTAGTGAAGGAGCTTGTTAGCCAACCACCTACGGAGAGGTCTAAAGAGCTAGATGAAAGGATGGAAGAGGCCATGTGCAACAAGGTTCTCATCATCACTAGTGCTGCATTTTTCCCTAATACGGAGGTTAGTGAGTATTTAGTCTTGTATTGGAGCTACACCATCTTGCATATCGATTCGGCCTTAGGCAACAAGATGAAATCTCTAGCCTTGATGGAAGGCATTATTCTTCCTAAGGATAAAGAGATTGTAAAGAAAGACGTTGATAGGGTTGATGGTTGTAATAAGGCTCATATCGCGGCCAAACAGTATGATGTAAGTATCTATAGCATGCTTTCAACAATCAAGTTTGTTTTATTGCTAATATTCCTATTTGTTTTCAGATAAGCAACCACATTTTAAAAGCTTTGGATGAGGTCGACAAAGAGATGAAGAAGGTAATGGCAATAATAGTCTTCACGTATTCTGCCAGGTCATTTGGAATATTCATTACTCTTCATCGTCTTATTGTAGAAAATCAAGGATGTATACAATTCCTCTAAGGCCCAGACTGCTGTTATTGAGAACTCAAGAATAAGGGCCGAGATGGAGGCCAAGAAATACTAAGAAGAACTGACTATTGAGAAATTGGCACCTTCATTAGCTTCTAATGAAGTCTCAAGCCTTACGGCCAAGGTCAAAGAGCATTATATGGAATCTGAAGGCTTAAAAGAGGAGTTGTAGAAGAAAAATGAAGAATGCTAGGGCTTGGGCCAAACCCTCTACACAATGAGCGACGAGGAACATAAGCTTAGAGTGTAAGTCAAGGAGCTGGAGACTAATAACACAAATTTGCAAAGCTGTGTTGCTGAGTTGGAGTAGACTTTGAGGAGTGGTCCCTCTATTGAAGAGGCATTAGATATCGTCACTCTTAGTTGGCAATACGAGAGACTTTTATAGAAGAAGTTATTGGAGGGGGTCCAGGTGGCAAGAGAGGAAATCCTCAAGCTTTACCCTGATTATGATCTCTCCTGCCTTGGTTTCACTAACATTGACCACAAAATCAATAGTTGTGACAAGGGTGATAATGATGAATCAGGCATCGAGATTGTTATGAGGGGTGATAAGGAAGCTCGTGTCAAGGATCCCAAGGAAGACGAAGAATGTCTGTTAAAGGAAATCCCTTATGAGTGGAAGGAAAAATCCACCTGTTCTGAGACCTTAAGTGCCGAAAAAGAAGTATGCTCCAAGAGAGCCCTAGCTTATGATCCAAAGATTACATTTGCTCACTCCAAAAATAGGCCGTAAGATAGTCTTGTACTTATGTCCTTTGTACATAGTACTTTAGGCCGATAGACCGAGCATTTATAATAATATTGTTACAAATTAGAAACACTTGTTCTTCATATGATTTAGTATTTCCAGTATGTTTTATTTTATGCGCCGTATTTTCCTAACATATATGATTTTTCTATTAATATGCATGTTTTATTTCACATGCTAAGTTTTTCTTGGCATGTTTTACTATACATGCCTAATTCTTTCAGCATGTTTTATTTCATACACCTTTCTTACGTCTTTTATAGACATTTTCTGTTAGCCATTTGAGACGTGGACTAGTCGTTTTACTCGGCTATAAGATTGATTTCTGAAGTTCGCTAACTATGATAGGCTTGAACTTATGGTAATTCGTTTGCCATGGAATTTGAACTTATTAACTCATTAGTCATAAATAGATCAAGAAACAAAATAAAACTTGAAATATAATTCTTAAACAAGTAGGTTGTCGCCTTACAAAATAAATGCAAATCAACATCATCTACACAATTAATTGAAATAAAGTTTCAAATTCTCGACATTCTATGCTCGAGGGATGATTGATCCATCCAACTTCTCTAGTCGATAAGCCCCCTCGCCAACAACTTCCTAGACCCTAATAAAATCCTCCTAATTTAAGTCGAGCTTTCCTTGAATTTCTTGTGCCCTAGTTGCGTCTAGCTTTCGGCAAACCAAGTCTCTAGGTTGAAAAACCTTATACTTTACTTTTTGATTGTAATACCTAGTTACTCTATGTTGGTATGCTGTAACCTTTGCTCTTGCGATATCTTTAATTTCTTCGATGGTGTCCAAATTTGCTATTAATCCAACTTAGTTAACTATCACATCAAAATTCTGTATTCATAAATTAGGTAGATCTAACTCAATTGGAAAAACTACTTTTGTGCCGAATGCTAACTTGAAGGGTTCATTCGGTAGCTCATCAACTCGCCTCCCCTTAACTTGATCTACTTTCCTCCTTAAGCCATGCAATATGATCTTGTTGACTATTTTAACTTATCTATTCGTCTAAGGGTATGCTATAGATGTGTAGTTTAGGTGAATGCCGTATTTCTCGCAAAATGTTTCGAACTTATTGTTGTTAAACTGTGGGCCATTGTCCATGATTATCATAAAAGGAACCCCGAATCTCTATATTATGGAGTTGAAAACAAATGCCTCCACTTTCTATTTAATGATCTTCGCTACTACCTTGGCTTTTGCCCATTTTGTAGAATAATCCATAGCAATAATGACAAATTGTCATTGGGTATTAGACTTTGAGGAAGGCTTGAGAATATCTAACCCCTACTAGGTAAAGGGCTAAGGACTGGATAGGTAGCATAATTTAGTTGACGGTGTATGACTTGATGCCTCATGCTTCTGGCATTGTGAACAATGCTGAATAGCTATCCTTGCATCTTCTTTCATACTTGGCTAATAGTAGCCGAGTCGCAGAGCGTAGACAAATAATGTTTGAGCTTTCATGTAGTTACTGCATACACCACCATGTAGTTTAAATAACACCTATTGGGCATCTCTTGAATGAAGGCATTGAAGATAGGGTTATGATATACTGCGTATGTATAGCTAACCATCTATCATCGTGTAGTTTAAAGCTTGATAAGCTAATCTTTGTACTTCTTTCTTATCATCAGGTAGGGTGCCATCTCTCAAATAATATATAAGGGGATCCATACAAGACTCTTGTTTCAGGAAAGGAGCCAATTTGCAATTCTGTGATATAGTGGATAAACTTTTCTATGGAAGAAATTTGAGAAAAGGTTTGCCACTTAGGCTAGGGAACGCAATGCTGGCTAACTTTGACAACTTATCAATAGTAATATTCTTACTTCTTAGAACTTTGTAGATAGAAAAAGATTGAAATTCTTCTATGAGCATTCATACCATCAATAGTTACTTGCTCATTTCTTCTTCCCTTACCACATAACTTCCTATGACTTAATTCACCATCGGTTGTGAATCAGAGAACACTTTGAGTTTCTCAGCACCAATATCTTTTCTCAGTTTAAGTTTGGCAATCAAAGCTTCATACTTTGTTTCGTTATTGCTGGTTAGGAATCCAAATTTCAAAGAATAATTAACATTGACATTATGGGGGCCTTGAAGAACACGGTTCACACCACTTCCTTCTCTTGTGGAAGAACCATCTACATAAAGGTACCATACGGGTTTTTCGGCAAGCTTTACATTATCTTCCTCACTAGTGAACTTGGCCAAAAAATCTACCAACACTTGAGCTTTTAATGTTGTTTTTGGTTTGTATTGTACACCGTAGGCACTTAGCTCTAGGGCATATTTCATTATCCTCTTGAAGGAGTTTGGTCGTTGTAATGCTTGCTGCAAAGGCTGATCAATGAGGACTATGATCTAGTGAGCCTCAAAATACGGTTTCAATTTCCTTACTGAAAGAACCACTACTAAAACAAGCTTCTCAATTTTCGTGTATTGATGCTCTGGCCCTTGCAAGACATGACTCATGTAATAAATGGGTTAATGCTTTTTGCCGTCAATTCAAACCAATATAGAAGAAAGAGCTTGGTAGCCGACTGATAAGTACAAATATAAATTATCTCTAGAGATGGGTGTTTAGAGTATTGGGAGTAACGCAAGGAATTCTTTGAGATCATTGAAAGCTCTTTTTCAATTGTTGGACCATTCAAATTCATTCGAATTCTTTAAGATTTTAAAGAATTTTGCACACCTATATGTGCTTCTCAACACAAACCTATTGAGGGAGGCTATTCGCTCAGTGAGTTCTTGTATTTCCTTGATGATGCGAGGGGATTTCATGTTTATTATCACCTCAATTTTTCTAGGGTTGGCTTCAATGTTACACCAAATGACCATGTATCTTAAAAATTTTGTTGAAGTTGTGCTAAAGATACACTTCTGCGAGTTAAGCTTCATGTCACGCTCTTTACAATCATGTCATCGACATATACTTCAATGTTTTGGTGGATCTGGGGTTTGAATATCTTGGTAACAAGTCTCTGGTAAGTTGCACCGGCATTTTTTAGCCTAAAAGGCATCACTGATAACAATACGTTCCAAAATTAGTAACAAATGACGTGTGGACTTCATCTTCTTTGTGCATCTTAATTTGGTTGTAACTCGAGAAAGCATCCATAAAAGAAAGCAACGCATGTCTAGCAGTTGAATCTACCATTTGATCAATTTTTAGTAGTGGAAAATAATCCTTGGGATAGGCTTTGTTGAGATCCGTGAAGTCTATGCACATGTGCTACTTGCTGTTAAACTTCTTGACTAGTACACAGTTGGCTAGCCTAGTCGAATAAGGCTCTTCCTGAATAAATCTTACTTTCAATAGCTTCTAGACTTCTTCTTTTATGGTCGCTTGTCTCTTAGGGGCAAAATGCCTTTTCTTTTGTTATATCACCTTTGCTCTTGGATCAATCTAGACCTTGTGTACCATAATGTCCCTTAAGATACTTGGCATGTTTGAAGGGGACCATGCAAACACATCGGCATTGACTGGTAAGAAGTTGATCAAACTTTGTTGAATGTTTGCCGATAAGGGTTTTCCTATCTTCATTGTTTTCCCAGGGTCATCTCCCAAAGTGATTTCTTCTGTATCATTCTTAGCATTTTCTATGTCAGTTGACTTTCCTTCCAAATAAGTTTCTACTTAAAATACCTCTTCTCGTCTCAAGGCCTTCATGTACAAAGACCTTACCAATTGTTGATCACCTTTGCATATGCCGACTCTTGTGGGAGTAGGGAATTTGGCTTTGAGATGTGCAGTAGAAGGGATAATGCCAAATAGATATTGACGCGGCCATCCCATGATCATGTTGTATGGGGACTAACATTTGATGATGAGGAAGTCTACTTTATCCTCTACGACAAGCTCGTCATCTTCGATTTGATCGGCAAAGAAATTACTCTAGCTACCCAAACGGGTTGATTGTTGAAGGCATACAAATCGTATTTACAAGATCTTAGCTGTGCTTTGATCTTTGGTCTCATCTGGTCAAAAGCGTGTTGGAAAATAACGTGTACCGAACTCTCCTAGTGTTAACAAGAATTTTATTGACCTCAAAATTAGCAACTCTCGTACTAATAACAGGTGCATTATTATGTAGCCTTTGGATACCCTCAAATTCTTCCTTTGTGAAAGAGATTGTATTATCGATCTTGACCTTCTTGCCTTAGACATTGCAAACATAATTTTTGGTGTTAGTCAGACTTGAAGAGCTTAGCTGGCCTATAGTAGGTTTGTCGACAATAGTGTTGATTACTCCATTGAGTACTCTATTGGAACTCCTATCCCTTGCGTCTCTCTCGACAACAGCTGGCCGAGTGTTATTCTCCTATTCCTCACGTCTCCTTTAAGATGGTCTCTTAATATTCTTAGCATCATGTACTAGGAACTTTTGCAAATGCTCATGTTGAATGGCATCCTCAATTGCATTCTTGAGTTGGATGCATTCATTGGAGTTATGGCTTTTATCGTAGTGGAAATTGTAGTACTTATTAGAATTCCTCCTTAAGGGATTTTCTCTCATTCTTTTCAGCCACTGCAGAATGCTTCTCTGCCCACGTATCTCCATCAATATTTCCAAATTGGACGATTAATAGGTGTGTAGGATGAATATGTTGGAATCTTTGGTCTCTTTCTCTCAACATCCAAACTTTGATTGTCATCTCTCTTAAGTCTATCTCTTGCACTGCTCCTCTTGTCATTTTTCCTATCTCCTCTATTCTGATCGGCTTCTCGCTGAGCCTTTATGTTATCTTCTTATTAAATGTATGAGGTGGCCTTTGCCTTGAACTCGGCAAAAGTTCTCGACTTATTCTTCATCAGAGACTTAAAAAATTCTCCATGGGGCTTGACTCCATCAATTACGACGTTGAGGGCTACACTCATGTCCAATTTTGCGATCTAGACCATCTCAACCATAAACCTGGCCAAGTAATCTTTGATTGACTCATTTGATCGTTGTTTGATCGTGTTAAGGATTTGAGAATTCTTAACAAGAAGCTTACTTGCAAGGAAGTGTTAAAGAAACACTTTTATTAGTTCTTCGAAATAGGAAATGGTGTTTGGTTTCAAAAGTTTGAACCATGACTAGTCGCATTCCTCAAGGTTAAGGGAAAAGCTTGACGAGCCATTGCATCACTCAAATTGTGCAACTTGGCCAACATACGATAGTACTCTAAATGGTCTTTAAGATCTTTCATCCGATCATAAGTTTCAAACTATAGTAGATTGATGTGCCATGGTATCACTTCCTCTAAAACCTAAAGGGCGAAGAGGCTTTTCTTCATTTAGAATTGCTTGCTCGTTGTAGTAGGGGTGCTAACATGCGAAGGTTAAGCATGGTGCACTTGCTATGACTGCTTGCATTTGTCAATCTTTTTTAGTGTAGGAGTCTAAGGTCCCATCATAACCTTGGGTTGCTTTTATGGCATTCTAGGTGAATAAATTGAGTCATCACTGTTCTCGGTATCGTGATCGCCATGCTCTTTGTTTTGATTTGGTTGAACACTATTATGGATAAGGTTAAGGATCTGTTCATGTTTTTTGTTTAATTCTTAATTTTTATTGGCTAAATTGAGGCAAAGTTACATAAGCTTAGCCAGACATTGCTTGTCAGTATGCCTACTCCTACCCTTAGAGAGTTGGGAGGAAGTGTCAGCACTTGCACTCTTAGTCATTCCAACTTTCGCCATGTAGGTGTGTTTGAGAAAAAATAGATGGTGCTAAATGTTATTGGTGGATTTTGGTAATTATCTTGTAAAGAAAGGAAAATCTCTTGGTACTGGGGCTAGTCGGTGCGGCCACTTCGATGCTTAAGTTAGTAAATATGAATAGAGAAAGTTAAGTGAGTTCTCAAAAGGTATTAGATGCCCTTACAATGTTTCTTTCACGTATTTATAGGTGAATGTCAAGTTTGAGGTAGCAGTTATTGGAATAACTGTCGAGACACGTGAAAGACTCTTAATCAGACACATTTCTTGAAATGTAGGGAGAGTAGGTAGTTATGTAATATAACCGTGCCAACAATAATTGTTCGTGCTAATTCCCTTGAATTCAAATTAGGAATGGATTCATGTTACTCGGCGAGATGCTAAGAATACAGATTACTTGGCTTGTCGTCAGCTAAATGGATGAGTGAGTGGAGCTTTGAGTATCAACGTTTGATAAGCCTAGTGAGCAAAAACTGACTATCAATGGTATGCATTATCATTCATTTTCTAAAGTATTCTAAACGGTCCTTCAACTCTAGCAGACAACTTGTTCTTCCTCTTATTAGGCAATCTTTCCTTACTCAAGCGTAACTACACTTAGTCTCTTGGTTAAAATTGCTTTGCCTTCCTTCCTTTGCCTTTCTCCTTTAGCTTTCTAGCGGCTTTGTCAATTTGCTGAGTGACTTGTTGATAGATTTGCTAGATGGATTGGGCATTAGTTCTTGCCATAGGATGTTTTTGGTCAATAGACAATATGTGGGTGTGATCGAGAGGTAGTTTTGGGTTGAAACCATAGACGACCTCAAATGGGGTATGCTTAATGGTGGCATGTACCGTCCTGTTGTAAGCAAATTTGATTATGGGCAGGCAAACGTCTTAATCGATTAAGTTCTTCCCCACTACAACTTGGAGCAGTAATCTTAGGGTATGGTTGACCACTTCTGTCTGGCCATTGGTTTGGGGATGGCAAGATATGCTAAACAGTAGTTTGGTTCCCATTTGACACTAGAGGGTTGTAGAAATTTTGGGTCTTGGTCCAAGAATACCCTCTTTGGTATTCCGTGCAAGTAAACTACTTCTTATAAAAACAAAGAAGCAATAGCCGAGGCATCATTAGTTTTGGTGTAGGGCACAAAATATGCTATTTTGCTGAACTTATCCACGATAACCATAAGAGAATCTTTGCCTTGATTAGTTCAAGGTAGTTTAAGGATAAAATCCATACTCAGGTTGGCCCATTTTTTGGCCAAAATAGGTAGATGCATTGCTTTCCCTTGCTTAACTTAACTCAGCTCAGCTCTTTTCTTTCTAACAGATGGTGCATCTCTCAATCCCATGATGCACGTTACGCTTCATTCTAGGGTAGAATAATCTATCATTCAATAACTCATACATTCTCTACTCTCCAAAGTGTCCAGAGAATCCTCCATCGTGGGCTTCTTTCACTAGTAGCTCTTTGATGGAATAGGTCGGCATATATAATTTACCACCTTGAAATAGATAATTGTCCTCAATATTATACTCATCTACTACTCTTCCTTCTCTACAGTTCATGTATATGGGGCCAAAAAGAGGTTCGTTCTGATATTGCTCTTTAGTGCTTGCAAACCTTAATAGTCTGATCTACAACTCAGTGAGAAGAGCATGTCTTCTTGACAAAGCATCAGCAACTACATTGTTCTTGCCTTGCTTATATTTAATGATGAAGTTAAACCCTTCTAGGAATCCAATCTATTGGGCTTGGTGTTTAGAAGGCTTTGATTGGCTTCACAAATATCTTAAGGACTCATGATTTGTGTATATGACAAATTCCTTTAGCAGAAGATAATGTTCTCACATATGGAGAGCTCGGACTAGGGCCAAAAGCTTTTTGTCGTAACTAGAATAGTTTAATTGCGCTCATCTAAGCTTTTTGATATGATAAGTGATAGGTTGGCCTTCTTGCATCAACATAGCTCCGATGCCAATACTTGACACATCACATTTAAGCCCAAATACCCTGCTAAAGTCTGGTAGAGCCAATATTGGAGTCGAGGTCAACCTCGCATTTACCTTAGCAAAACTCTTCTCCTCTTTTTCTCCCTACTTGAACTCTACATTCTTCTTTATCAGCTTAGTCAGAGGCACTATGATTGTATTGAATCCTTAGATAAAGTGTTGGTAGAATGATGCCCATCCATGAAAACTTCTCACCTCGATAAAAGAGGTTAGGGTCTGATACGGATCCACAGATGAATACACAAAAACTAAGGGGTGAGTTTGAGCTTGTAGAAAACTCGAAGAAGTAAATGGTAGTTGATGGTTTAGCAAATCTCGCGCACTAACTCTATGGATATGACGTACCGTAGAACCACACACGGACCTAAGACTCATCAGATGTGATGCACTAGTCCAAGTGATAGGGTTGCTCACCACAATCCTTGCTAAAGGGATTGATAAGAGTGGATAGAAGGGAGTTTTCTAAGAGAAAAGTCTTAAGGGTTTTTTATTAAAAAAGTTAAGTCTGCCTAAAACCCTATACAAGTGTTCTATTTATACAAAAGGGGTAAAGCTGTAAATAAATGACTAAAAGATGCCCTAGTGGCATTCCAGTAATTACAAATGGAACATGAACGACAACCAAAGAAAATGTAAGAAAAAGGGAAATCCAAATAACATAGGTAAAATGGGTAGTTGCACAAGGTCTTCGGGGGAGGGGTTGATGCTGGATTTTGAGGAGCTATTAAAGAGCCTAGAGCCTTGATCTGGGTGGATTTGAGCTTTTGGATGGTTTGTCTTGTCTGGGGTCGACTTGATGTTGCTGAAGCTGACCCTTAAATGGCCAAACCGAATTGGTATGGTAATGACTGACTTGAGGTTGACCTAACATGATAGTAGTCGACCTTGCATGACTGTACCGATCTGACATGAACATGCCTAACTTGTTTGGAGCTGACTAACTGACTCAAGCAGAATTGGCCAAGCCAAGCTAGAAGGGCAGGATAGACCTGGTATAGTAAGGGAGGCTTGACGAAATAGAGCACTAGTAAGCTAGGACAGAACTTTCTAAGTAGGGCAAGTCTTCCTGTATGGATGAATCTCATAGACAGATCTCTCTAGGGGTTCGGTCAGGGTAGAGCAAGGAGCATTTAACATTACAGGGCAGACCCAATAGAGTAGGGCAGGCCGTTTAGTACTAACAGAGCTCCTAAATAAGTCAACCATTCGAGCGAAGGTCGTGAACAGGCCTCCCATATAGTTTGAAACAAGGCATGTCATTAAATCGATACTTATAATCCTATTAGGGTCGGCTACTCGACAATAGCTCGTACCTTCTCTTTATCCACTTTCAGTCCTCTTCCTCCAACTACATATCTTAGGAAGATCACTTCTTCCAAATAGAAACAACATTTCTTCAAGTTCCCAAACAACCTATCTTCTCAGAGGGCATTGAAAACAGCTTTAAGATGTTTAGTATGCATTGCCAGGTTAGCACTATAGATAAAGATGTTGTCAAAGTAGACAACAACAAATTGTTGATTAGATCTCTCAGTACATGATTCATTAGTCTCATGAAAGTGCTTAGGGCTTTTGATAGCCCGAAAAGCATGACCATCCACTCGTATAGGCCATGTTGGGTCTTAAACGCAATTTTTCCATTCATTTCCTTGCCTCATTCGAATCTGGTGGTATCTAAACTTCAGATCAATCTTGTTAAACACTCTTGCACCACTTAGCTCATCTAACATATCATCCAGCTTCAAGATAGGGTATCTATACTTGATCGTAATCTTGTTGATAGCTTTGCTATCTATACACATATGCTAAGTTCCATCCTTCTTTGGCATAAGCAGTGTAAGTATATCATAGGGGTTAAGGCTTTCCTCTACATATCCCTTTTCTAGTAGTTCATTGATTTGTTTTTGGAGTTCAGTAACTTGTTTGGGATTCAATTGATAAGCTAGCTTATTGGATAAGGCAGCACTGGGTATCAAGTCAATGCCTTGGAAAGGGGGTAACCCCTCGGGCAACTATTCTGGAAACAAGTTGGAATATTCTTCTTGTAGTTTTTTGACTTCTAAAGGTAGTTCACCCTACTCCTGCAATTCTAGCAATTGTCTGATTAACAAAAAAGTTGGTATATCGACCTTAATGGCTTCTCGAAGTTCGGCTTTGGTCAACACCAAAGCCTTCTTTGATCTATAGGCAAGTTTATTTTATAGCTTGCTAACTTAACTCGATAACACAGTGTTTAACGTAATCTTCCTTCCTTGCTTCTCAAACACATACGTATTCCTGTAGCCGTCATGAATAACCCTTTGATCAAAAAGCCAAGGTCGGCTTAGTAGTATATGAGATGTAAACATGGGTAGCATGTCACAAAGAATTTTGTTGGAATAGTTTCCAATTGAGATCGATAGCAACACTTGTTAAGTGACATGTAGTGTTCTCTTATTGTTTAGCTAATGTAACTTATATGGTTTTAAATGTGGAATGGTCAGCAACTTAAGCTTCTTAATCAAGTGGGAAGATGTGACATTAGTGCAACTTTTACTTTCCATTATGAGAGTGCAGACCTGCTCATTTACTTTGCAAGTGATGTAGAATAAGTTCTCTCTCTACTCCTCTTCGGTAAAGGGCTCCAAACTCATTGCACGTCAAGCAGCTAGGGTCAACTTATCTAGATCCTTTGCAAACACATCCTCATTAATCAGGTTAGCATTAACATTTACCTCATCTTTCACTTCTTTCTCCTCCTATGGTTCCTCATCTATACCATCCCTTTGATCTTTAGGACATCTCCCTTGATAATCATGGTCCTTCGAATTAGACATTGAGCAGCCATGTGCTTAACCCTTGACATTTAGAACATTTGATCTGGTTCGTCTTTCTTCTAGATCATTGTCCATTCTCATATGTTCTCGTTGGCACATCACCATCAAGTTGGCCCTTCTGTTTGGCTTTGACATCTACAGTTCTGCCTAGCTTGGTACTTGATTGAGCTCGGTAACTTCCTTAAATAGGTTGGCTTGTTGATGGTCGAGTTGGTATTTTGCTTCTTCTCTATTGTTCTACTCATTGGGCTATTCTTATAGCCTCATCCAATGTAGTGAACTATTGAAGTTCCATAACACCTCACAGGTCACTTCTTAATCCAGTAAGAAACCTAGATACTGTTCGTGCTGATGGCTCTTTCACTTCACAATGAATCATGAGTAATTAGAACTCTTGAATATACTCATCAATAGTTCGGCTTCCTTGTCTCATCTCTTGTAACTGAACAAAAGTGTTTTGCAAATAAGTATTCGGTACGAACCTGTTTCTGAGTATCCTCCTCATCTTAAGTTAAGTATTCACTTCTCTATATCCTTCTCATCTTCTTATGATTTGGAAGTTATCCCACCACATTACGGTATATCTTGAGAACTCAACAGCAGTAGTTCTCACTTTCTCTCGGTCTTCATATTAGTAATAATCAAAACATTCTCAACCTTTTCCTCTCAGACCAGATAGTCGTTCGCATTCCTAGAACCATTGAAGCACAGGATTTAAAGCTTCACATGGTCAGAAGCTTGGGGTGCTCAAGCTCATTCTTCTTCCTCATTATACTCTTCTTCTTTATCATCATCCATATCACCCAAATCAATCTTTCTTCATACTCGTCCTCTTACTCCTCCACTCTTCTGGTAGGTTGAGTAGCTCGTGGAGTATTTTGTATAACCTTAGTAGGTTGATAGGCCATTACACGAATAGCTCTAGTTAAATCAACTATGGGGCTTGCTACCTCATCTAGTCATTTGTTTGTACTCTTAGGGGTGCTCTAGGGTTGTTGTCCATGATGGACAACACCATTATTATCATCTCCAATACCGGTGTTGACACTAGGATTAGTCATTCTTTTGTTAAGACTCAGTAAACAAACTCAAAATCTACAAAACAACAAAAACCGCTCCTTTACACCAAATAACTACATACATAAACACTTAAAAGAATGACAAACCCAAATGAAAACTTGCTCTATTTTCGTGTACTTGAAATAGGGAAAAACAAAGTATGTAACCAACACGAACTACTACTTCTTTTACTTGCTCCAACACTTATAACTAACTTCCAGGCAACTACAACACACTACCACAATAATCATTACTCACAAGAAAGTTTGAACATCTTATCCAAATGAAACTTTTTTTTTTATACCAAGATGATGCAAATCAGAGCCAAGGATTGACAAGGTCAATTGCAGGGATGGGTCTAAGCTTGTTGAAAGCTTTAAGAAAGTGATAGGAATCATGCGAAAATAGTAAAAGGTAAAACAAGCAAACCTATGAACAACTCTAAGGATATGACGTACCAGGGAATTTCCAAGGACTCATGGCACAACTCGATATGATGCATAAGATGGTCTAATAAGGTTTCTTGCCACTTAGCTTTACTTAAAGGTTAGGATAAGAGTGAAGTAAGCAAAAAAACTAACGAAAGCAATGTTCACAAATATTATGTTTAATATTCTAATGTAAGATGTTTGTAGCTACATATATAGTAGGTATTTATACTTGAAAACTAGGGTAACCTACCAAAAATGGAAAAAATTAAAAAGGGTAGTATCTAAAAGAAGTAATATATGAGGAATAATAAGGGTGTAATTGAAAATACAACAAAAATAAGTATCATGTACGGAGGATTTTGTCACATAGTTACTTAGACACGTGGCTCCTTGTAGATGGATGGCTTTTTGGTAGAAAAGACAATTTTATGCGATTAGTTTGGTATTTGCCAAGCAAAGGTGGCAGGTCGGCTATGTTGAGTAGATCAATTAATTCTTTTAAGGTGAATTTACCTAGGACTGTTTGGCTTGGATTTGGGTTCGCTGAGCCGATGGTCAGATGAGTCGAGCTAATGCTTAACTGTAGTTTAGGTCAGCAGTTGGAGAAAAATGACAAGTAGGAGAGGGTTTGGCTTAGCTAAGGCATTAAGTCAGTAGATTGTAGCAGCTTGGACTCTTTAATGGTAGGTCATAAGGAAAGTATTTGCCTGGTCATACTTTCTAGCCCTCGGGCTCAAGCTTGGGATTGGGCTCAAGTCAAGGGTTTGGTGGCCTAATTCCTATCATCCTTAGCCATCTTAAAGAAATAGCCATAGAATCTCAATTCTCGGCTGAACCAATACAATACCCATGTCAGTATAATAATCAAGAGATGATGCCCCTTGATCGGTCCTAAGAGAACCAAATGGGTAACATTCTCTTTAACCTCATGAGAGAACCAATCTCTCGATTATTTAGGAGAACCAAAGAAATGTTTATCCTAGAATCTACTATAATACCCAGGAAGAAGGATCTTCCGATTAGCCTAAGGAACTAAAAAGAAATATTTATAAGGGCTGTTGATGGTTGATTTTCATCTTGGTGTGTGAACACTTGCAAAACATGAAAATGGCTTTGAGAGGCGCCGAAGGGTACTTCGATATGGCCACTTTGATACCTAAGTCATCCCTTTTGTCATGTAGAGAGAAATGTCAAGTAGTTAGGAAAAATGAGAGAATGGAAGAAGGTCCCCTTACTTGGGGATTATGCTTGGTATTTATAGTGAGACAATGAAGATTGTACCTAGAATAGATAATTAGGCTAGGTTTATGTATTGGGTTGATTAATATAAGCCCACATAATAATTATCCAAAAATGCCCATTAACACTTGCCCCCCACTCTCTTTGGTGATAAAGTTGGAAAAGAGAGTATTTAGGGAGGTTGATTTTATGGGGTTTCTGGAAAGGTTTATAATCCCAGCCTGAAGAGGCTAGAGTGTGTGAAGAAGCCAAGGCCTGAAAAGGTAAAAAGTAAGAGTGACTAGAGTACTTATAAATATTGGTATGCCTAAAAAAAGGCGTAGACCTTAAGAAGTTGGAGTGCTTGAAGCTTGAAGAAACGAAGGCCTGAAGAGGTTGATATGCTTGAAGAGGTGAGAGCGCATGAAAAGGCTAGTATGCCTGGAAAGGTTGGAGCGCTTGAAGAGACAAGGGCCTAAAGAGGCTGACATGCTTAAAGAGTCTAGGGCCTGAAAAGGCTTAAGCGCTTGAAGAGGCAAAAGAGCATGAAAAGGCTAGTGCGCTTGAAGAGGTGAGGGCCTAAAGAGGTTGGGGCCTAAAAAGACTCGAGCGTCTGAAGAGGTGACAGCACATGAAGAGGCCAGAGCGCTTGAAGAGGCGAGAAGGCATGAAGAGGTCGAAGCGCTTGAGGAGCCAATTATCTAGTTTGGGTACAATCTTCATTGTTTCACTATAAATACTAGGCATAACCCTCAGATAAGACGACCCTCTTCCATTCTCTCATTTTTCCTAATTACTTGACATTTCTCTCCACATGACAAGAGGGCTAACTTAGGTATTGGAGTGGTTGCGCCGGAGCACCCTCTAGTGCCCCTTGAAGCCATTTTCGTGTTTTGTAAGTATTTACACACAAAGACGAAAATCAATCGTCAACAACGTCTATATAAATAAGTCATAAGAGAAGGATCTCTTGATCGATCACAAGAATGCGCAAATGAAATTGAGAAATGAATGCCTTCCTTAACTATCAATAACCAGGGACTAATTAGATCCTTGATCGACCTCCAAATGTACGTAACCTAAAACAGAAGAATGGACACGACCCCATCCATTGTATGACCATCCTCAAAGTTACTTAGTTTGTAAAAGATAGGGAAGGTTCTTATCTTTTCATTCCCTATGTAGTAATGGTAGCATAAATTGGTTTATGCAGTATGCTACACATGATTACTTTTACATTAGTGCTTCGATATGCTTAAGGTTGATTAATAAGTGATCAACCAATTATCAAATACTTGCCTATGAATACATCACATCATAATCATCAACTATATTATGTAGAATATCTAATAGTATTTTTGTAAGCAATTCACATAAATCAAGTACAAGCACTTTCCTAATACCCCACACATAAACCAGTTGATGTATATATATAAAGCGTTACTAACTACAAATACAAGTAAGTGACACTCATCGTAGATACTCACCTAGCTATTACTATTACTTGTTGTAATAGTCTTTGGGTAGCTCAAACTCATGATCACCTAAAAGAACACAATAAGAAGTAAATACTAGATATTCATATATAAGATTTCTTTGTTGGTTATAACCTTCTAGTTTTATAAAGTCTTTTAGTTAATTAGTGTTATGTTAGAATCATTCATGTCGTTTCATCTCCATAATCCTTATGTTCGGGTTTCCAGTCCTCGTAATAGGTCCAATCGTTAAGGTTCAAATAGTCAAGGTTAAAAGTAGGTTCATGTGTCTAATAAGTCCAGGGTCATGGTTCTAAGATATATATATGTCATAAAGATTCGAGCATGAAACTTTGGCATCATTATTTCGGCACGGATTTGTCCACTTGATTTCTTTAAGTTTCTTATTAAGTTATTTTGAAAAGGAAAATATAATCTTTTAGTTTTGATATTTTAGAGATGTATGCAAATTGAATCTAAGAATGAAACAAAGAACATTTTGATAAAGATAAGGGTTTCCTTTTGTAGAAAATGTATCTTGTCATCCTTTAGAGACTTTTGCACATAGGAAGGGTTTTCAAAAGAAAGAGATTTTGGCAATGATATTGGTTTTTAGGGTTTTCTTTCAAAAACATACTTTAGCTGAGATTTTGCTTATCATAAACTTAGTTTTGAAAATAGTTGATAAGATGAGTTTAAAACTTAAGTGAGATTTTTGGAGGAAAGTTGTAAAGATGAAATCACTCTTGGAAAAACTTGAAAGTTTTCATAAAATAGCTTTAATAAAAGTACTTTTTGATTCTTTTGGGGTTCTTGAAAAACTTTTTGGTAATAGAAGTTTAGAAAAGTCTTTTAACTTGAAAAGAAGACTTTATGGAATTAAAGATAGGTTGTTGGTAATTGTTGTTACTTTTTACTTGAGAGTTTCTTTTAAAAACTAAAAAACAACCCACTAGGCTTTGTTGTTAGCGTTGGGGGTTAGGTGGGAGAAGTGGAATATTAGTTGTTAATTAGTTTAGTTAATCTAAGATTAAAGTAGTCATATGATGGGTCTTTGGTCATTAAGATGTCATTCTCCACTTAGCCATCATTTTTTACTAAGGTAGATCAACTTTGACTAGATTTCTCTTTAGGTCACTTTCATGCTTATGTGTAGATAAGATGGTAGATAGATGATGAAGGTGACACTTAGATGACATATGAAGATAAGGTGGTAGATGGATTATGAAAATGACATTTAGATGACATGATAAGATGGTAGATAGAAAATGAAAGTGATATTTATATGACATATGGATGGCACATGCTTAGGCCACTTTGCCTCTTGAATCCATCCATTCCATTTTTTAATTGTTTGATAGGTTTTGGTTCTTATCTTAGGTGAATCAGCATGGTTATGGTAGGTTTAGGGTAGATTTAGAATAGTTATGATAAGCTTTTAGGTTTAAATTTCTACCAAAGTCTTTGATTCATAGAAGTCCTATTTTAAGTCTACAAGAGTTAGTGTTTAGTAGTACTTATGAAGTTTATAAGTAGTCTAAATTATATCTTTCAAATCTCTCTTAGCAATTTTAGCTTATCTCGAATTTATCTCTAAATTATATTCTAGTGATTACAAACTTATATTAAAATTTTTAAGGGTTGACAATTTCGGTGGCTAATGGGTGGTTATTTTTATAGACTCCCTAACTGTTCGTGCCTCTTATTCAAATTTGAACTCTTCTTAGTTCATCAGGTTTTAGCAAGCTTCATGTCGTTTAATCGAGCTAACATAGGCTAATCCTACCTGTTTGACCTAACCTATTCTCAAGCTTCACAAGTCGATCAACTCTTAAGAACCTAGTTGCAATAGATAAAGAGGCCAAGAGTGTTACGTAGAAGGTGCTGAATGTGAAATGATAGGTAGGATGTGTGTCACTTTATGTCAGTCTACGTGCTAGATGTGATGGGGAAAATTCCCTATCAACATTTAGCCTTTGAGTCTTCTTGATGAATTTCATCATTGGGAGGAAGAACATTTTATTGGTATAACCTTTCAACATAGGTTTCTCTCTTAGCATAAACGATGATTCTAAGATGTTCGACCTTTCTTTAAAGTTTAAGACGTTGTATATTATTTACAGTATTGCCGCTAGGGCTTTAAGACTTGCTATAAATAGCAACATTTGTAATTATCAAAGCAGAATATAGACAGTAAAGAATATTCATACAATGAATTTACACTTGAACGTTCCTTTTATAAGTAAGGACATTCTTGAGTCCTTTGAGCTGGCGTTTTGGATTATTGAGTGTGCCGTACTCCTTAATCTCTCGTATTCTTATCAATCTTACCTTTAAGATTGTGGTGAACCCTTTATTTGAGCGAGTTAGTGAGTTGCCTTTAACCTCTCATTTGAAACTCGAGTGATATTTAGTGTTCGTGAGTTGTATCGAACCCTATTTTGAGCTCAATCCTTGATTGTGTTTGTGCCCTAGTGTGTGATATATATACACATTCGCAGTCAAAACCCCATTCTCACTTCTTGTTCCTTGTTCCCATTCGAACCGCATTGGCGTTTGAGACCATTGCATGGATTACGCATAAGAGATAGTTTGTAACTACATTTTACGTGGACCCCTAAATCTTCCTTTAAAGCCCCTATCATCTTTTTATTCTTTTATTTCCACATCTTCTTCTCTTTTCTTCCTTTCTTGTATTTTGCCTCTTCTAACATCTCATATTCATAATCTTTCTCCTTGCTTCCTTCAATCCAGTGACTCCTGCTTTTCATATCATCTCCTAAATTCACATTTTCCCTTTCGATCAAGGTAATTATGTCTTCCATACAATCAGATGACTTGAATTGTGCCCAACAGTCAAGCCAGGAATTGACCATTATGAATAGGGTAGGCGATTCTCTTACTTAGAAAGAACATACCGGTATGGCAGGCACCAATAGTGATTGCCTATAGGATTTGGTAAGACTTATGGGCTAATTAAAGTTTGTGTCCTTAGGTGATGGGGGATTAAAAAACTTCCTTTTGACAAGTGCCCATTAGATGATGAGGGCAACACCTAAGCGATTCTACTGTATTCAATCATAGAATATGATTGCTAATTTATTATGAATTCCTTATTCTTATTCGATTGCTAATTTATTATTAATCGCTTCTTTATTAAATTTTGATTTTAATTATGTTCTACTTGAATTGCTTTTGGGATAGAACTCTTTAGAACAACATTAAGAATAGGAATTCCACAACAACAAACAAGAAATAAATTGTAATTTTGAAAGAAGTCTGTAACTTATCTCTAAGCTTATAGCAAATCTCTTCAATTACGGAAGATCTATTTATGTATTGGCTTTGCGACTTTAATATATAAAATCTAATAATTAAGTTGAGACTCCAGAAATAACAACTTAATAAAAAATAAAACACGTAATCAAATTAATAAGAGTAAGAGAATTTCATTAAAATAATTACAATCAAAGTATGCTATATGTTATCCTAATAGTTATAGGCTTGGATATCACTGCTTCTACGCTATAGACTTGATAAAAATACAAACTTTCATGATAAAAATTAACTAAACCCTAAGAGAAGACTTCTTTCTAGCCTATTGCATTTCTTTCCTCTACCTTACCAACATAACCCCACCTACCCCCCCTCTCTCTATATACATGTGCTTGACATCTATTTATAATTTCTAGATAAAATAATCTTTAAATGGTAAGTGTTTTAAAGTTATAATAAGTCTACAAGTAAGTATACGGCCATGGAGTTTGGGCATGGACTTCTTCCTACAATAATTCTTTAAGCAATTGTCTTGAAATTGATGACAAGAGGATCATAGGTGCACAATGCAAGCATGGTGTTAGACCGTAGTCTTATAGTTGGTCAAGAATTCTTCAAACTTTGATTTGAAATTGGGATGTAAGCTTCATGGCTAAAGAATACGATCGTGAAGACAGACCTAGTCTTCCTCTCTACTTAATCCTTAGACAAATTCTCTCTAACTCTTGCTATCATCAACTCATCCTTCAAATTGAGTGCAAATTCCTTCAAAAATCAGCTAAATTCTCATCTTTTCGCCTTATTACTTCATCTGAGTCTTGAGCTCAAGAAATGACTCAAATCAATAGCAAATTGAACGAAATTAAATAGAAATAACTCAAAATATTTAGAGAAATAGCATAATGGATGACGGTAAAAGTACACTTATCAAATCTTCCCATACTTACATATTTGCTTGTCTTTAAGCAAATAAATCAATCCTTAACAAGGATTGATAAACCAGGATAAGATCTTCCAATTAACTTACTACTATTCAGGAATAAAAAAAATTTTGGATTAACCCCATTAATAAACACTACATCCTCGAAAATTGCTAATAACTTTTATGTTCTTCTCCTTATTACTTTTCAATGTAATCCAGACACAAATACTAGAATTTAATGGCTACTTCTTATAAATCAACGTTGAATCATGCAATTTAACCAAGGATTCTCTCCTGATTTAGTTGCGATTTTATTTAATTGGGCATAAACCATACATGACTCCCTTATATTTAGATAAGATGTATATAAACTTCTTCTTAAATTTTTTAAGCACCATAATTGAGAGTAAATACATGTTGTATCTACTCATCCCATGCTCATTCCCTTTTACATACAAATTTTACTGATAGGCTTTTTATTAATTACCAAAGCTTATTAACAATGGGAAAATACCTTGCTCTTTTGAGGGACCAAGGTCAATCCTTACTAAATTGGCTCTTTTAAATTTCATATTGATAGTAGGAAAGAACCTTGCTTTTCTGAGGGATTATGGTTGATTCTTATCAATTTTTTTTCTTAGCTTTTCTTTTTGGGTAGGTTGTCAATAGGAAAGAATCTTGCTCTTTCGAGCAAGATTGATCCATACCAACTGCCTTTTATCATATTATCCTTAATTACCCTTCAGCAATTTAACAAAATTCAGGAGAAATTACTTGAGACAAGCTTCATTTACTTATTTACTCAGGATTATAGGGCTCTAAAAATAAAAAAGAATAAACATACATCTAAGTAAACTTCAAAAGTAGCATATTACTAAAGCTCAGTTACAAATTTTAATTACTTAATCTCTTGGAATCCCAGGCTAAATAACGTGTAACTTTTGCTCTATAAGAATTCCACTATTCAATTATATTAATGTGTACAAGGCGCAATAGTGATGTAGGAAAACATAGATCTAAGAACTATTCTCTTATAGAATGTGATTACAAATTCAAAAATTTTGGGGCTAAAAATTTACAAGTTAATTACTGAATAATAGTCATATATCTATTCCCTACACTTAATTTAGTACATTGTCCTCAATGTTCCTTACTCTAGATTATAGGAAAAATAAATACACATAAAGATTAATCAAGTAAATATAATGGAGAAGGAAATGTTCGGGATAAGCGATATTCCCCTGAATAAATTGAATTTGCTCGAATTATTCATGAAAACTTACCTTGAATGATGTCCAATTATTTGCTTCAAATAAATCTAAATATGTAAACTCAAAAAAAAAAAAAAAAGAAAAGAAAAGAAAAGAGAATATGCAACAAAAAGAGAGAAATTTTATTATTATTTCATTAATAGGATGGATGGAAACATCAACTAAGAAATTAAAAACATGAAAATTGAGGATTGAAACTAACTAATGAATTATTCAACATAGATATGAAAGTGAAACAAAAATGAGTTAACACTTGAATATCTAAAAGAGGTCTAAATCCTCATCATTGTTTTCATTGTTTGATTCAATGGTTATTGACTTAGTTGCTTCATTGCCCTTTGACGTCTCCTCTTATGCTTTGGATGTTGCCTCCTCCTTGTCCTCCCCTAAATTCATTCGCCATACCATATCAATTAATTCCTCATTTGTCGATGGAGGAATCTTCATCTTGGCTTAGTTGGCAAGATTACTACAAAACTCCATCTTCTCGTCTGGTGCCTAAACAACCTTTTAAGGGATTGTTTAAAGACTTCATGGGAAGTAGCCAACCTCTGAATTTTTGCTTTCAATTTCTTTACTTCCCATACTAAAGTATCTTGGTTAGTGGAGTTTACACTATCCTCTCTTTTTAGGGGTACCTTATTAGCATCATCTAGGAGGAGTCCCATCTCATGGAAGGTAAACAAAGACATTAGGGTGACATCTTTAATGATTGTCAATTGTGGGTTGTTGACAAGGAGTTTAAGTTGTTTGGCCAAGACTGTCATAGATGGTCTACACCTTATTTGGTTTACCTAAGTGTCAGTTGCCTGATGTCTCATGTAAAAGGCAAGCATGATTGCTAAATTTATGGAATACCCCCAACCAAGCTATAGAGGTAGAGTACTTCATGCATAGCCATAACATTGGTGCTTTTCCTTCTCTCACTAATGGCATGGATGAGTAGCCAATAGAGAACTCGATGTGTTGGGTTCTTCAAGTAGGATCCTTGCACAAATTTTAGGTTATAGATTTTCTCACCACTTAATTTTAGACAATAGGTTGTGGAGTTAACACTATAGAGTAATTTGTATGGAAGTGTTATAACACAGGGGAACAGACAAACTCCTTTTCATAGAGTCTTATCAAAACGCCGAACTCTACTACCGAGTAGTTGAATTCAGTATTTAGAGTCAGAAGGAGACGGTGTTACAGGCTTCGAATGGCACTTGATCATGTTCGAAAGATAGTGTCATAAGGAACTTTAAGTTTAATTCCTTATATACGGGTTCCTAAATGCTAAATAGATCATCCCAACTTCCTTCTTCCACCATGGCACGGATTTCCGACTCCATGTTGTCTAATTTCATGACCTCCCAATCTATGAAGCTTGATGAGGAAAAGGTTTTCTTAGCAAGAATTTCATTATAAGCTTAGTGATTGAAGTTATCAAATCTTAACATGTGTTTTGGATGAGGTAGAAGTGTAGCTAGCAAATCCTCTTTTAATATGGGTTGAGAAAAGGTCTTACGGGTGGGGCGATGGATGGTTCTAAGTGCCATAGTTGTGTTTGGATTTTTTCTTTCTTCTCCACACATAGTTTCTTAGGTTAGTGTTTTGGAATTTTGGGAGTCAAATGAAGAACATTCATAATTAAAAGTTCATTTAAATAATACTTACTATAGATTGACATTGTAATTTTAATTAGTAAACTTCTTTTAATCAAAAGTGGCAATTACATCTTTTAATCTTGGTAATAAGTAATTTTAGGGGATTACTTCGAATATACATTGCACCTTGAAAAGAGGAAAAGCTATTGGAAAAGGGAAAGTAAATTTTAGGTAAGAGGAGTTCAAATTTGGAAGCTGTGATATAAAAAAATCAAGAAAGATTCGAGTGGAACTTATGTTTAATGAGTATTGCAAGTCCACGATCAAGATTACAATTTTTCGGAATTCCTTTAAGTGTAAATTTTTCATTGAAGTATCCACAGGTAAGATCATGGGCGTGGCTTTTGCCTGTAGGTCCTTCATACCTAATTTCCATGTTCAACTTTATGAAATTTCCACATCTAGAAGTATATGGTTAGGACCATTGGCGTGGTCCGTGACTGTAATCCCCATGGACTAAATTTCTAAATTCTAAATTCAAGCAAATCTTATGTTGAAAGGAACACAATTGAGACCACAGGCGTGATCTTTGACCATGACCCTCTTAGACTTATTTTTACCTTGCTTTACCTCGAGCTTACATGCCTTAGTTTACTATCATGATCCCTTTCCTCTCCTCCCTAGCAATCATAACTCCTTATCAAGTATTTTTCCACCTTGTAACACCTAAGAAAACTGTAAGAACAAGTTGTGCTAAATTGTTACAGAATCAAACATAAATCAAAAGATACATAATGGAAATCTAAGTAATATGAAAAAAAAAAAATGAAAATGGCTTGAATTGCCTCCCAAGAAGTATTTTTGTTTAACATCATTCACTTAACAGATTAAGACCAAAGTTACTTATTTTCTTTTATTGGATGGAGGTCATACTCATTGTTATTTTCCTTCTCAAGCTCTCCTCCTAAATACAATTTGAGTTTATGGTTGTTTACCTTGAAAGTTCTTTTCTCAGGATGTGAAATCTCCACCATTCCATATGGGAAAACCTGCATCATAGTATAGGGCTTGGACCATCTAGATCTAAAGCTTACCTAGAAAGAGCTTCAACTGAGATTGATACAAGAGAACTTTATCTACAGCTTAGAATTGCTTTCCTTGCTTAATTTGGTCGTCATGATACTACTTGGCTCAGTCCTTGAATATTCTTGAGTTTTTTTTAAGCTATATCTTGCCATTCTTCAAGCTCATTCAACTAAAGTTTCTTATATTCACTTGCATGCTTAAGCTTAAGATCAAGGTTGGCACGCTTTATAGCTCAATAGGCTTTATGTTCAATTTCTACATATAAATGACATGCATTGCCATATACAAGATGATATGGGGTTGTTCTAATTGGCATATTGTAGGTGGTCTTATAAACCTAAAGAGCATTGTCAAGGGTTTCAAACCAATCTCTTCGATTGTGCTCAACTGTCTTTTCTAAAATTCGTTTGAGGTCCTTATTTCCTATTTCAACTTGTCCATCAATTGGGGGTAGTATGGAGTCACAATTCGATGCTTGACTCCATATTGTTTCAACACCTTTTCTAATTAGATACTGTAGAAATAGGTTTCTCTATCACTTATTAGTACTCTAGATCAAATCTAGAAAACAAACTTTTCAAGAACTATCTTACTACCTTAAAGTCATTAGTTGGTAGACCTTATGCTTCTGCTCACTTAGACATGTAATCTATAACTATTAAGATATATTTGTTTTTGTTTGAATTTGGAAATGATCCCATACATCAAAAATTTCATTGATCAACATTGGCTTTTGTTGCATTTCATCTCTTTTAGATATGTTTCTTATCCTTCGATACCTATCATATAATTTAACAAATTTTTAAGCATCCTTAAACAACGTTAGCCAATAAAAATCGCACTCGAGGACTTTATGAGTTGTTTTATTCATACTCAGATGTCCTCTAGTTAGTCCTGCATGATAATGTTCTACAAGTTGTCAACCTTCTAAATGAGACACACACCTATGAATTATTTAATTTGCACCAATTTTAAACAGATATAGGTTTTCCTAAAAATAACTCCTGATAACATCAAAAATATTTTTTCTCTATCTATAATCTAGTCTTGAAGGAGTAATCTTAGCTACTAGATAATTGGCTATATTAGCAAACCAAGGAGTTTCCTAAGGACTTACCTAGTACAATTTCTCACCTGGAAACTCATCATTTATCTCCTGTTCATTAAGCTTTTCTAATGATAGATTTTCCAAGCGTATGAGATGATCAGCTACTAAATTCCCAACCCCTTTCTTGTCTTTAATTTCTAGGTCAAATTCTTGTAGTAATAAAATCCACCCGATCAACCTTGGCTTAGCGTAATGTGTCTTCGGGGTTCGGATATATGGAAAAACACCACAACGAAGTGAACTAAAGGAAACAAAAGAAAAGCTAGCAAATTCTGAGTATCTACCAAATGAATATGATGCACCACTCAATCCTACTTTGCTTATAATCTGCCGAATGTGATTCATCGATCCAAACTAAAGGGTTCCTTACCACTACTCCTTACTAAAGGGAATAAATGAGAGTTGAAGGATAATGAGAATACTAAGTTACTCAAAGGAAATGTGAATAATTTTCTGTACTGATGATTAATTAATTGTTTGTATGCAAGTAAGTGGTGGTTTGTGTACTTACTCACTGGGGTTACTTTATATGTATGAAAAGACAAAAGGATATTCTTATAATTAGGTTACATAAGATATACTCAAAAGAGTAAAAGAGACAAAGAATATTTAGTATGGAAGTAAAGAATCCTTTTAAAATATTATGTTAGGAGACATGTGTCACTTGGTGATTTGGCGTTAGGAATATGGTACAAAGTAGGTGAGAGAAAAGAGTTTGCAATCAGGGGCCAACTTCATCTGGATTAGGCTAGGGGTTAGCCAGTCCTGTTACAGAGCAGTCAGCTTGAGATGGGGTTGAATGCTTGTGGTTGGCTCCAAAATTTAGCTCGAAAGGCCTTGGGGCTGTCTTCTCAACTGTCTTGATAGAGCATAGCTACTTGGCAGGAGTAGGTCAACATATGTGAGGGTTTGGCAATTGGGTTAGTAAGGGATTAAGTCGGGATAGGAATCTCCATCTCAGATATGGCTTTGAGCTAGTATCCTCCAAGTAAGTCCTTAGAGTCCACTAGCTTGGCTGTGGGTGATTGGTCTAAGGGGTTGATTCCTATCATGGCATTTGTCTTATTTAACAAATATTGCAAAGTAAAGTAGTCATTGTAAACAATAACTTTGGAAAGAATCAAATATGACTTGAATTTATCAAAAGTTAAGACCATTTCCAAGAGTTCTTTTTCTGTAGTGGTGTAATTCTCTTAAGTTTCAATGAGGGTCTTACAGGCATAATAGATTGGCTAAAAATGCTTCTCCCACCTTTAACCTAACATTGCCCTTATATCATAATCATTAGCATCGTACGTCAGTTCAAATGGTAAGCTCCAATCTTGGGCTACAATAATTGGGGCATGAGTCAATTTATCTTTCAAAGTATTAAATGCATCTAGACAATCTTGCAAAAATATAAATGGAGCATCTTTTTCTAAAAACCATGTTAATGGTTTGGCTGTTTTCGAAAAATCTTTAACAATCCTCCTAAAAAATTGAGATGACCAAAGAAACTATGTATGGCTCTAATAGATGTAGGAGGTGTAGTTTTGCAGTAGTATCAATTTTAGTTTTATTTACCTCTATATCTTTCTAGGATACTTTATGTCCTAATACAATGTCCTCTTGTATCATAAAATGACACTTTTTCCAATTTAAAACTAAATTAGTTTCTTTACACCTAGCAAAAAATTTTTGTAAATCCCTAAGGAAGTTATCAAATGAATTCCCAAAGATCAAGAAATCATCCATAAAAACTTTCATTATATCTTTTTTGAATTCATAAAAAATTGCCATCATGTGCTATTGGAAAGTCGCAGGTGCATTACAGAGGCCAAAAAGAATTCGCTTATATGCAAAAGTACCATAAGGGCATGTAAAAGTAATTTTCTCTTAGTCCTCTAGGGTAATTGGAATTTGAAAATAACCAAATATACCATTTAAAAAATAATAAAACATATGACTTGATAATCACTCTAACATCTGGCTAACAAATAGTAAGGGAAAGTGGTCTTTTCTCATGGCTTCATTGTGCTTCCTACAATTAATACAGAATTGCCAATCTGTAATTGCTTTCATCAAGATCAACTCATTCCGCTCATTTGGTACTACCATCATGCCTCCCTTTTTAGGTATAACTTGGAAAAAACTAACCTAAAAGCTATTAGAAATGGGGTCAATCATAGCTGCATCCAAAAGCTTAATTACTCTTGCTTTGACTACTTCCTTCATATTCGGGTTCAAGTTCCTTTGTGGTTGCATTATAGCTTTGTGACTTTCTTTTAACAAAATTTTGTGAGTGCAAAATGAGGGGCTAATTCCCTTGATGTCAGAAATCTTCTAGGCAGTTGCTCTCTTTTGATCCCTTAACACACTCAAAAGCTTCTCCTTTTACTGGCTAGTTAACACTAAGGACACTATGACAAGTAGTTTCGAGTACTTCTCTCAAAAGGCGTACTCTAAACAATCTAGTAGTTGCTTTAATTCTAGTTCTAGTGACTCCTTAATAAAAGGTTTCAATTTTGCTTGTTGTACCTATTCAAACCTTCGCTTCATAGATGGAGGATTGGCTTTTAACCGAACTTTTGCATCAACTATGACTGGATCACTAGATGGCTCCACTTGGATTCTCTATCTTCTTTAGATACTAATTCCTACAAAGTATTAGACATTAAAGAGTCATTAGCGTCAAGACTAAAGCATGTATCATCCTGTTCAGCACACTTTCTCATTGATTCTTTAATTTTAATTACCATCTCTTCTTTTCCTGTCCTTAATGTAAAATTACCATCTTTAGCATCTATTATAAATCTAGTTGTAGCTAAAAAAGATCTACAAAAGATGAGTAGTACTTCAATATTCTCATTAGTGTCTAAGATGACAAAATCAATAGGGAAAATAAATTTATCTACTTTAATAGGCACATCTTCAATTATATCTCCAAGATAGGCTAATGATCTATTAGCTAATTGTAAACTCATTTGAGTTGGTTTAGGTTCACTTAGGCCGACCTACTTAAAGAATTGATAAGGCATTAAATTTATATGAGCACTTAGTTCAGCTAGTGCTTTCTTAATAGATATATTTCCAATAAGATAAGGAATTGTAAAACTCCTAGGATCCTTTAGCCTTGTGGGAAGTTTGTTATGAAGAATAGTTGAACACTTCTCATTGAGCATAACTATGGATAACTCCTCCAATCTTTTCTTATTGGAGAGCAACTACTTTAAGAACTTTGCATGTTTGGCAATGTACTACAAAGCCTCCACAAATGGTAAGCTAATGTGTAATTGTTTAAATAAATCCCAAAACTTACCATATTACTCATTTGAGCCTTTCTTCCATAAACTTTTGAGGGTATGGAATGGGTAGTTTGTAACTCTCTGACTTGTTGGGGTTTGGTTTTTCCTTAGGTGGTTCTAAAGTTTTTGCCACTTTATCTTTTTGCTCCTCTATCATTAGTTTTATGTTGACTTCGGTCTTCTTAGGCTTTTTAGCAACTTGCAACTCCTTACCACTTCTTAAAGTCATAGCTTCAACTTGAGCTTGTGGTGAGGGCTCTAGTTGTTTCTCAATAAAGATCATGGCAAGTTGTTACTTAACAAACTAACATCACTGCTTTGTATATACCCAATCAACATTTCTTCCAGTCTTGAATTCTCTTTTCTTTGAGGAGGAGCTTGAAATTGATAAGGAATATTAACATCCCTTGTTGAGTTGTATAGAAATAAACACCTACATAAAGATTACACTCCTTATCCCATTCTTCATGGTTGTGATAAGGCATATGTTGAAAACCCCATTAATTATTAACTAGTCTTTGACAACACATTACCATATATCCTCCTGGGTTAACTAAACTAAGCATCATAGAGGGTTATGCTAACATAAGATAAGAGTCTAACTTTGTTTAGTACATCTACCATGGCTGCTAAGGTTGTGGTAGATTCTACATCTGCTATGCCGGGCTTCTTCTTACTAGGTTTAGTACCTTCCCAATGATAGCTATTCATAGAGAAACTTTTGAACAAAGTATAGTTTTCATTAAGTGTTTTTGAATTTAGTGTTTCACTTGCAGATGCATCAACAAACTATTTAGTAGCAAAATTTAATCCATTATATAAAGTTTGTACCTGCTTCCAAAGAAGAAGAGCGTGATTAGGATACTTTCTAAGCAATTCCTTAAAATGCTCCTAAGCATCATATATCATCTCATTGTTAGACTGAGCAAATGACGAAATATAACTATGCAGTTTAGTTGTCTTGGCTAAAGGAAATTATTTTTCTATTAGTAATTTCCAAGATGTAATCAAATCTTTTTTAAGTGAGGTTAGCCATTTTCTTGCTTTTCCTTACACAGAAAAAGGAAAAATCTCAACCTTACTGCATCATCTGTAGCTCTTTCGATCTTAAAGGTAACACATATCTCTAAGAAGTTTGCAATATGTGTATGCAAATACTCCTCTAGAGAACCTTTAAATCGTAATTGCTGCTAGACCATATGGATAATGATTGGTGAGATCATGAATTCGTTTACAGTGATAGCTAGTCTAGCAATACTAGAGTTGGCTCCACTAGATGATGGTTTGATGTAGTCAAACATAGTCTTCAGTGCTTCATCGTTATTGGCCATCACTCCATTCTCCTCAACACAAACCAAAAAATTTAAATTGGACTTGAATTAACTTAAGAGAAAGAAATATAAAAATAACAAAAAGAAGAATAATAGAGTTATAAAGGAACAAGCTTTCTTGATCAACAATCCTTAGCAACGGTACCAAAAACTTGATTGAGCATATAACATGCTAGTTAGGCAAGTACTCTTATCAAGTAATAGCATATAAGACTTCAAGAGTCTAAGGCTATCGACCTCACTAGGACTAGGCATTTACTCACTCGAACTAAATTACTTTAATTAAAATTTATAGAAATGTTGATGATAAATCGGATAGAATTGTTGAGACAAGAACTAATTAACAATAAACAACTATGATTGCAATGATTGAACAAAACCTAATTAATCATGAAAATGATATCTAGACTTTGATCACCAAGAAATCAACATGTAATAGCTGATTCGCTTAAAATATATATATATAAACAAATAGCGAATACTCTAGCAAGTATACTAGGTCGAAATCAAGTAATATAGAGAAAGTAAAGTTGTTGATCCTTCGAGGACTAAGAAATTACTAATCATATGCTAGTTCTTATCAATATTCAGGCAATCAAAATTAAATTAATTAATCTAATAATTACTTTAAAACTATTGAAAAGAAAATAACTATGAAAAACCTAAAATTAAGTAATCAATTGAGAATTGTGGGAAAATAGAATCTACCCTAGATTATGCTAATCAAATTGTTATCATGTTATATAGATTAATAGCTATATGGTCATTCAAGTGAAATTATTATACTATAAAACTTAAGGATTTAAACCCCTAATTAATTAGTCAGCTTTTGCATTTTCCAATTAACAATAGACTCTACATTACAATCATATATCTCCCGATACTATGATTATCTAATGTCTTAAATCAATTATCTCGAATGTCTTAGTGAATAATTAATTGCCGAATATCACATTAATCTCTAGATAATTTCTAATTAATTCAATTAACTCTGCTTCCACATTGATTAATCAAATCAACTAAGAATTTCTAATAAACCTTACATCAACTCCCATATCATTACGGTTTCTAATAATTATAATCAATTGAACAATTATAATCGAAATTATAGAAATAGCAATCATGAATCATCTATATATCTCTTAATCCTATAACAAGATCACAATCATCATCTTAGCTATCTAGGATTTCATCAATTCCTATAAATAAATTTAGCCAGTCATGGATTTGGAAATGAAAGCATACATACTAATTGAAATTGCAAGGAAATTCATAATTGAAAGCATAAGTAATTTACATAATTGCATAAGAATAATTGAAATAGATGTCACCAATTCTGTATTGAAAAAGATAATCTTCAATTGCAACTTCAACTTAGTCTCCATAATAAAAGAAAATTCTTCTCAATAATCCAAGTGATTCTCCTGAAGGATTCTTCAAGAACTATTTAAAGATTATTCTACGACTCTCTAAGTCTACGGAAAGTGTGTGTCAAAAGTCTTCTAAACGATGAAACATAAAGCTATTTATAAGAAAAATTAGGGTTGACTCGCGTAAAGCTTCTTTTTCATGAAGGCCGGCGACGTAGAATTCAAAGGCTGCCGGTGTAAGTTGTAGGTCGGCTGCCTTCGATTCCAACTTGCGTGTGTTGATTCAAACTTTGTTCCTTTGCGTAAAACTCCTCTAAATTGTCCGTAATTTTACTCTTGAATCCTCTAATTCCTAAAATGTCCAAATGAAAATAATTAAGTACCATTTCTTAATGATTTCTATAAAATCAATAATAATTCCATCTTAATTTGCACTTTAAAACACGAAAAAATATGCCTTTATCAGTAGCCTAGGGTTTCTAATGAATTCCTTATTCTTATTAACCAAAAGAACTTGATCACTAATTTAATAGAAATCATTCTCTATTAATTCAAATTGTAATTACTTACTGCTGGAATAGAACTCCTCATAACAACATTAAGAATAGGAATTCCACAACAACAAACAAGAAATAAATTTTAATTCTAGAAGAAGTCTATAACTTAGTTGTAAGCTTAAGATGATGTGTTAAGAATCTATAAATAACAATTTAATCAAAATGAAATATGTAATTGAATTAATAAGAGTAAAAGAATTTCATTAAAATAATAACAATAAAAGGATCCTACATGTTACCTTAATGGTTACAGGCCTAGATATTGCTGCTTCTACACTATAGACGTGATAAAAATACAAACTTTCATGATAAATATTGACTAAACCCTAAGAGAAGACTTCTCTCTAGCCTATTGCATCTCTCTCCGTTTTTTTTTTTGTGTACATGTGTCTAACGTCTATTTTTATTGTCTAGAAAAAAATAATCTTAAAATGACAAGTGTTTTAAAGTCATAGCAAATCCATGGGCAAGTACATGGCCTCGAAATCTAGGCATGGAATTCTTCTTGAAATAATTCTTTAAACAATTGTCTTGAAATTGATGATGAGAGGATCAAGGGTATGTACCATGGGGTATGGTGTTGAACCGTAGTCTCATGGTTGGCCAAGAATTCTTCAAACTTCGATTAGAAATTAGGAATGTGAGCTTCAAGGCCAAAGAACACGACCATGAAGACTAATCATGGTCTTCCTCTTTGCTTAATCCTTAGACAAATTCTCTCTGATGCTTGCTATCATTAACTTGTGCTTCAAATTTAGTGTAAAGTCCTTCAAAAATTGCCTAAATTCTCATCTTTTTTCCTTATTACTTCATCTTAGTCTTGAAATCAAGAAATAACTCAAATCAATAGCAAATTCAACAAAATTGCATAGAAATATCTCAAAATATTTAAAGAAATAGCATAATGAATGAGTGTATAAGTACATTCATCAAAGGTTTATAACAACAACTGGTTTCTTTAGGATACAGACACCATCATAAACAAGTATTCCTATGGTGCTTTGATCTTTCCCAAAGATGAAATAGGAGCCCTTGAGGGCGCTAATGCTACTCAAGGTGAAGATGTTGAGGGCACAAAAGAAGGTATTATTATTGAGCAAGGTATAAGTTATTTAAGATTTCACCGTATTGAGTGAGCTTACAAGAGGAGGGACCTTCACATCTACTTTCGGAGCTAAGTGGTCTCCCTTGCTCGTGCTCAGCACGGTGTCTGTAAGTCATTTTACTTTCATTTTAATATTTTCTCAACCTAATTTCTCCATTCTTTCTTTGTAGACATGTCGTTAAAAGACCACAGCTCAAAAGATCTCTTTGCCTAGCTAAAAGTTAGTAGTGTAGGAAAAAAGAAGGATGTGAAAAAGGTTCTTGCCAAGCAACTTAGGAAATCTACCACTACCACCAACAAGGTTGCTAAGGAAACACAGCCAACGAAAGTTACTCTGAAGAGAAAGGCCATGGAGGTTACCAAACTGAGGAAGCGACCTAATGCACATGATTGACCACCCTTGAAAAGGGATTTGACCAAGGGAAAAGACCTTAAGGAAGGTCATAAGAAAGATGACAAAGATAATGGCAATTCAAAGGATCTCAAGAAGACTAAGGAAGTCCCTGTTACTTTGTTGGGACTTATGATTCCTTTTAGGAAGGAGAATAAGGAGGTCTTACAATTTTTTCCTTCTTGGAATGTTTCTACTGTTGATCATGCCCTTGGAAATGGGAAAGTTGCTATGGAATCAGTGGAGGGAATTTGTCTTCTAGAGCATGTAGGTCCTCTAACAAATGTTATTAAATTTTTGCTAGAATTTAGGTTCTAATATTTTGTTGTAGTTGGTGGCCTTGAAATTTATGATGTAAAGGCTCTAACTATCGCTTGCATGTAAAGTTTTTATACTTTCTTCTAACTTTTCTTTCATTTTCCAATGCTCTTAGTGTTTGATGATCGTTGTTAAAGCTTTGGAAGAGGAGATGAAAGATGTAGCAAGTTCATGTAACGATCCTTTATCACTCTCTGATCTGCTTCAACTTATGAAATTCTTTATTTTGTTTTAGATTGTCGAAGACTATAAAAACGAAATTGCTAGTCTTGAGGCCGAGGACTTAAAGCTCTAGTAGAAATGGGGGAAAGAGAAAACCAAGTTTGAGGATGAAGTGAAAAATTTGAAAGATAAATTAGACTAGGAGGCTAAGCTTAAGGAAGAAAAGGATGCTGCTCTAATTGAAGAGAAAAAAAAAGAACTATCAGCTCATCTATAGTTGCAAGGGGTACAGAACGAGGTGGAGAGCCTCAAAGGAAAATATATCGAAGAAATTAGCTACCTATATGGCACGCATGATGAGTTGTGGAATAAAATAAGAGACCTTGAGAGGGAACAAGGTTCAAATTATGACAAGCATTATGAGAAGGCCTTTGAGGATATTCAGGAGAGCCAATAGCGTATTAATCTTATGGCTAAAAAGATGCTGCATTGGTAAATCTAGCTCAGGAGGAGATTCTAATCCATTACCTTAATTACAACCTAAGTTGCCTAGACTTCACTAAGCAAGGTCAAAAAGAGGAGGCCCTTACCACTAAAGATAATATTGCTTAAACCGAGGTAGTGGATCATCTTGTTGAAGGTACTGATATCACTGGGGCTACTCCTGCTAATCTTTAAGAGGCTCCTAATGCTCTTAAGGTCCCTAAGATTCCTGCTTTAGATCCTCCTTCTAATCCCTCTACTGACCCCAATAAAGTTCCTGGCAGCCAAACTCCAACCTCCGATCAGTCTATGAAGAATTGAAGTGTCTTTTTAGTTGCCACTCTTTTTGTTGTTTCTTTTCATTATTCTTAGGTCGAGATGTCAACTTTGATCTAATATAAAGACAATTTGCTAGACCTATGTCAAAGTCTCTTGAAGGACTTGTTTATCTTTCACTTTTCCCTTGAATTGAAATTTGACTTGCTTGTGTATTAGCTTGTAGTTAATTGCTTACTTGGGGCATCTGACCATATATTACTTATGTTTGCTTAATGATTTTGTGTCCTCTTTTTATTAGTTATTGAGTAATCTTGTGATTTTTTTAGCTCGTCATCCTTGCTTTAGGTTGGACTTAGAGCATTTACTCTTTGCTAACTAATAGCTTAAAGCTTCTAAACAGCTTGTCGTCTATTTAGTAGACTTAGAGTTCTTAGGTCTTATAGTAGCTCGTTGTCTATTTATTAAACTTAGAACATTATGCTCGTCATCAATTGATGACTTAGAGCTTTTCAAATAGCTTGTCGTCCTTTATTAGGACTTATAGCAACTATGCCTATCACTTTTAGAAGAGTTTAAGGCACTATATCTCATCATTCGAGTTCTTCTCAAGACTTAGAGTTTTATGAATATCCATTTCCCGTATCTGTTGAATGTAAGATCTAAGGGTAGCGCTCTATAGGCGTTTTGGCCTTTTCATTATGAAGAAGATTGGTAGAAGGTCCATTAACCATGCGTATTAGTATGGACTAGCTAAGACCTTTAAGTCAAGTATCTTTCAAATTATGTTCATATGAAATAAAGCATAGAACAAATGCTAGAATAAAGCGTAGTACGAAATAAAGTTAAAGGGTGTTGAACTAATGAACACTTCATTAAGTAGTAAACTATAGAACCTTAACATTCGGGTTTGTTATTTAGCACCAATAGTTCATAACATGAATATTAGAACATAACAAAATCAACATGTAGGTCAACTACCCAACATTAACAATTCACAACATAATTTTAAAACAAGCATCATTTTCAGTATAAACAAATTCTAAACAGAAAATTAGAAATCCTCATATCTTCCACACGAAATTGGAAATTCACATATCTTCTTTAGTGAAGTAATCATTCAAAGTAAGGCTTGAGGATATTAGCATTCTATGCTCGAGGAATGGGTAGTCCATTAAGTCTCTCCAATCTATAAGCTCTTCCATTCCCTCTTACCTCCTTTACCTTCATAGGGTCCTCCAATACTGGAGTGAGCTTTCCTTGACATTTCTTAAATCCTAAGGCCTCTAACTTCCTATAGACTAGATCCTAGGTGGGAAACACTTGTGTCTGATGTGCTTGTCATAATATTGAGCCGCTCGTTGCTGATAGGCAATGGGTGAGCTTTAGCCAATGCTTGAGTCTCATGGATAGTGTTTAAATTTTCTTAGGGGCCAATAGCATTATACTCGGGATCATAAGCTTAAACTCTCATACTTTCCACTTGAAGCTCAATCCACAACACTATAGATTCAAAGGTCAACTAGTAACAAGTGTGACTTGTTGAAGTTCTTTGCATAGTGATAAATGTGTAAAAGTATACATTTATCTCTACTTAATTATTGCATATTTATACATTTCATGATACTTTTATTGTAAACTATGCTTAGAAATCATGAAAAATATAATTTTCTTGGCCAGTTGTATAAATAATGAGAAAAAGGATCAATTTTTTTTTGCTTGTGCTTGGTTTTCATTAAAATAAGCTTATTGGTTCTCTCCATGTTAGTTTTATAACAGATTTTCTGAGCAAATCAAACACAACGAGCTCTTATCCCAGAATAACAGCAGGCTGAGAGCTCCAAATGATAGCAGCAACCCCTGTAGCAAAAAACTCCAATGCTGAGCTATGACTAACCTAGAGCCACTTGAAAGCAACAGCAGAAAACGAACAGCAACAGCATCCCCTTCAGCAACTTCACGCAACCAACAAGCCAACAGTAGCTCCATTTGAAGTCGACAGCAATTTGAGCGCCAACTTGAACAGATGTTGCATCCCAAACTTGAGCAGCCCTTAGCGAATAGCAGCTGCAACATTCCAAGGCCGAGAGCTCTACTGATTTAAATCTCGACCAATGACGAAGCAGAATTAAATTGAGGAGCAGCTTCTTATTTTAAATATTTAGCGGCCGAAAACTCAAAGTAACTTCAGCAGCTTGAGCACCTAATTGAATAGCAGCTGCATCCCCAACTTTAGCTGCCACACACTCATTAAACTGAGCATGTCATGTGGATAGCTATTAGCAACTGAAACACTCCAATGTAAAACAGAGCAACTAGAATTGTACATGTTGATCGGCCTGGAGTTCAACTGGTGTTGTATATGGAATGCTTCACTTAGATACCCCTTTCATACATGTCAACTATACAAGCCTAAATTGGAAAGAAGATGTCAGCCCATTATCATACGCAACAGCCCACGTGGATAGAAACCGACACAATATCATGGCATATTACAGGAGCAACAGCATTTTATGTTGAACCAGAAATAAATTAAACTGAATATTCATGTATGGGTCATCTTTCTACTTGGAGGCCTTTGTCCATCGGTACCATTTCCATCTGAAAAAAAAAAAAAAAAAGAGCGACAGAGGACAGAAAGATAAGGGAATGAACATCATGTTGGGTCAGATTGCAAAATCTCAGAGAAACACGTGCTGTGGGCTATAGAATATTCGGCTAGAAGAAACTTTTAGGAGCTAAGGGGATAAAAGGGGGACAGCAGCTGAGAATGGGGAAGGATAGACAGTAGCCGAAAAACAAAAAAAAGGAGACAGAAGGCGAGAAGAAAAACATCAGCAGCTTAGGGATTTTGATTTTTTGTTTTATTTTAGTTTAGTAACTACCAGAAACTTTATTTTGCATTTTGTTAATTTGATTATATTGTGTTTAATTTCATAACTCTAAATTATTTTATTCTAGCTTGCTAGAGAACTACCTCGGGTTCCAAAAAAATCGGGATATGCCGATTATTGTATTGGATTTCGGGATTGAATATATTGATTGAGATATTTTTTTTTTCCTTATTATTTCAATTTAGATATATCTTGATTCATTTGGGTTTTGTGATATAATTTAGTACTTAATTTAATTAGGTTTTGTATTGATGGATTCAATGAATTGAAGTATTCGTGTATTATTATGATGTCAATATCGAGTGTCTGGGTATTTTTCTATTATGTTCATCGACTAGTTATTTAGTATGTGATCATTACTTTTTAGTTAGATAGAATTGTAGAATATTTGAGAGGGTTTTCATAACTCGTGTTGAACATAGCTTGATTTTTTTGAAAAATCTCGTCATAGGGATACGCGTGTTTTAATTAAATTCATGAACTCATGTACTTAATGCGGTTGGAAGTATGGTTTGGGTCATGGAGATATGTTTAAACCATATTTTTAACTAGATAATAAATTCGGTATGAGCAGATAATTTTTTACTAGATAATTATAGATAAATTACCTTAATAGGTGAATTTATGCTATAATTAGAATTCCGCTATTCCGGAAGGTATGCAAGTTCTAGTGAGTTTAGTTAAACCCCTTCTAGTCAATTTTGAATATCGATTTAAGACATTACATTGATTCAAATGAGAATAGATTTATAAATTTTAGTTTGATCTTTTATATCTCCTAGAGCCGGGACTCTCATAATGCAGCTAGAACATTTGGTTTAGTATTAATCTTATTATTCGGTTTTCACTCACTTTTAATTCAATTATTGATAGCTTAGCTTAGGGAAAAACTCAAATAATTTAGGACTTAGCACCTAGATCCCTATGGATTATAATCTTGACTCACCGTTTGTACTACTTCCACAACTAGATACACTTATCGGTTTACACACTCACGTTTTCAATTAGTTACATAGTCTTATAACCCCACAAGACCTTTGGTAGCTCATCAGTCCACTTACTGTCAACTTGATCCACCCTCTTCTTTAAACTTTAGAGAATGACCTTATTTATGGCCTTTGCCTACCCATTACTCTATGGGTGTGCAATTGATGTATAGCATAGTTTGATCTACTTAGATTCACAAAACTCTCTAAACCTGGCATTGTCAAACTAGAGGCCATTATTCATAATAATAGCGTAAGGAATCCCAAACTTAGTCAGAATATTACTGACCACGAAAGCCTCAATGCTTCACTTTATAATACTTGCCATTGCCTTTGCTTTAACCCATTTTGTGAAATAATCTACCACAACAATGATGTATTGCCTTTGGTTAGTGGTCATCGAGAATAGGCCTAAGATATCTAACCCCTGTTGGGTGAATAAGCAGAGCATTTCTGTAATGCTGGTTCTAAGTTTGGATCAAACGGAGGGAATCCTTTTTTTGTTGTAGGCCACTAGTAACCGAGATGCAAAGCTCTTACATACAGAGGTCCGGGCTTAATATGATTGTTGCACATTCTGGCATGTAGGTCAGAAAGGACTTGCTTTACTTTAGACGGTTGCAAACACCTCAAATAGGGCAAACTCCATCTTCTTTTGTATAGCTTCTCATTGATTATTGTGAAATTGGCAGCTTTGTAGATGAGTCTTCGAGCCTCTTTATTGTCTTGAAGCAAGACCCCGTTCTTTAGGTAGTTAAAAATGGGATCCATCCAATAGGGGTTCATCTCCCTCTCTTGTAATTCCAAACATTTTGCAAGTCACCTCTATAGAAGCCAACTTGGACAATTTGTTCGTAGCATAATTTTGTATTTTGGGGATTTTCACCAATTGCCAAGATTCAAAGCCAATTTCAAGCTCTTTAACCAATTGCAAGTATCTAGCCATGTTCTCATCCTTTGCCATACTGTCCCCTTTAACCTGATTAACAATCAACTGTGAATCAAAATAAATATCTAGCTGCTTAGCTTCGACCTTCATCCCTGCTAAGAGTGCCACATATTCTAACTCATTGTTACTGGCCAAGAACTCGAACTTTAAGGCATAAGAGATTTGATCTCCCATTAGGCCTGTAAAGATTAAGCCAACACCACTCGCTTCACATGTTGAGGATCCATCAACATATAAGGTCCAGGTTAGCTCTTCACTTCATTCAGCAGATCCTTCAATTCTAGTGAACTTAATTATAAAGTTAGCCAAGATTTAGGCCTTATAGGCTTCCCTAGGTCAATACTTAATCCTTAGAGTGCTAAGCTCTAAAGCATACTTAACCATTCACCCTGAGGCATCAGGATTTTGCAAAGCTTGTTTCAAAGGTTGATTAGTTAAGACTACACCCTAGTGAGCCTTGAAATAAGGTTGGAGTTTTCTTATTGCAATAATTATGGCAAGGATGAACTTCTCTAACTTTGTGTAATGTAGCTCGAGGCCTTGCTATTCATAATTGACATAATAAACTGACCCGTGTATTCATCCTTTTACCCATATGAGCACAAAAGAAAGAGTTCGGTTACTCACAAATAAGTATAAGTAAAGGGTTTTGCCCTCAACTAGTGTTAGCTAGATCTATGGCTTAGTAAAAAATTCTTTTAGAGCTTTGAAGGCTTATTTACACTCTATAGTCTACTTGAACTCAAACGAATTTCTCAAGATAGGGAAAAACTTTACATACATCTCTGTACTCTTTGACATGAAGTGATTCAATGCTGCCACTTTGCAAATTAACCTATGAACCTCTTTTATAGACTTTGGTGACTCCATGTCTAATACAGCTTGGATCTTCTCGAGATTGACCTAAATTTCCCTTTGTGTCATCATAAAGCCTAGAAATTTCCCTAAAGACACTTTAAACACATACTTTTGAGGATTTAATTTCATATTACATCATCTAAGCGTGTTGAAGGTCTCTCACAAGTTGGAAAGGTGTTTGTCATTGGTCTTACATTTGACAATCATGTTATCCATATCAACCCCAATATTCCTATGTATATGAGGTGATAGGATTTGGGGTACCGACACCACCGAACGCCAAAGCCCAGCTCATCTACTACTCATTCGGACATCTTATTTGATCATTTATTTTTTCTTATGTTATTTAGATTTCCTTTTATTATATTTTTCCTAAATTACCCTTATGTTTATCTTGTATTTACAGAAATGCCACTAAGGCATCCTTTTAGTATTTTGCTACTATGTATAAATAGAGCATATGTATAGGGTTTAGTTAGACTTTGACATTTTAATGAAAAACCCCTAAAACTTTTCTCTTTGAAAACTCTCCTCTACTCGCTCTTATCAATCCCTTTAGCAAGGATTGTGGCGAGCAACCTTATCATTTAGATTGGTGCGTCACATCTGGCAAGTCCTAGGTCGTGTTGGATCTTGTTGGTGGGTCATATCCAATGAAATAGCTCACGGATTTTCTAAAACCCCCATTTTATTTTCTTTTCTTGTTCGTTGTGGTGTCTCTTCGTGTGTCCAATCTCGGAGACGCATTAGCTTCATTGGTATCAGAGCATGGTTTCGATGAAGGATTGTGCGATGTTGCTGTGAAGTTTCCTTTCTTGTTGCTATTAGTAGCTGCTGTGTCCTTTCCATGGCTACTGCAGTGTATTGAGGTTGTTGGTTTGTATTTGAAAGGAGCATCATAGAGAATTTATTTACTGAAGAATTCGTAAGTTAGGTTCATATTAATACATGAGGTCACCTTACTCTTGGATTAAGCTATAACATCCTTTATGTAGAATTGTCGACAAGCTTAGTTGATGTTTCTTTCCCAACACCTGTAGCTTCGAAGAAGAGAGTATTCAATTTGAGTCTTGGTTTTCATATCAGTATCTGTGCGAGGTTATTGAAGTTGTAGGTTTTCGTATAGCTATTGGCATTTTTATCTGAGAATTGGTTTCTTAATTTCCTATTGTTGGCTTGAGAATATGATGCCTAGGGTTTGACATATTTGATTTTTGCTGTATGTGAATATGAGTGCATGAAATCGAGTATGAGATTGTGAGCTTGTTAATAGTAGTCACTGTAGTTTTTATTGTCGGTGGTTTGAACTCACTGGTACTGTGCATTAAAAGTAGATTGCCATGGGTATTGCAGTGGTGGTATCTAGTCATGTGTTGATTTGTGCAGATAGATATGTTTGTGTGTTGTGTAATTGATATTGAAGTTGATGGTGTGATTATTCCCGTGCTATACTTGACTACAGATTGTGGTTGAGTTTTGGTGTGTATCGAACTTTGAAGAAATCGTGCCGAACTGTACATGATTTCGTGTTTGCGATTGAGCTCCAATCTGCTACAATTCGAACTACAATGCAGGAACTCATTACCAAACTAAGGTGAGCTTGAATCCCAAATTGTACGAGCTGCCAATTCTGCCGAACTCTCAACATGTCCCAGCTATTGTAAATCAAGTACCGAACTGCCACGCGGAAACCAATTGCCGAGCTTAGTCATTATTTTACTGTCCGAACTGAGCTTGAGGACTCGAGCTGCTATGCTCTTAAAGGATTTGCTGAACTGAAGAAAATACCAAACTCAAGCTTCCTTGAAGTTTATCTAAGCTGCTGTGTGACGTGCTGTCTCGTCGTGTGTTGTCCAAGCTGTTGTCAATCGAACCGAGTTGTAGAACTTGACGAAGTGGAGTATATTATAATCCGATCTGTTGTGACAGTACATGCTAACCTGAATTGGAGCAGTGATCCAAGCTCCGAACTGTTTAATCCAAGGCGCTAAGTTGATTGGACTTAATTGCCGAGTTACTGAGCGGTACATATGTAAGCTGATAAGGTGTCCCGAACTAAGCTGACTTGAAGTGGACTCATGTTGTGCTGTTGTGTATAAAGGCCATACCGAACCATGGTCACCTGAAGTACCGACTTGAGTAATTTTGCTAAACTTGCCGAGCCGAAATATTACAGTGTCCGACCTTAGAGTTGCTGCAATCCGAGGTGGTGAGGTGAACTTTAGTGTTGCCGAGCTGAAGTGTCGAGTGCTGTCACGTGCAACTTATAGTAAGTGCAACTGGACAAGTGGCCATGAGCACTGAGCTTCCTTACAGAATTCAATCCGAGCTTGTGTAGTGCACAATCATAGGACCGAGCTATTCTGTTCAACACTCGCCGAGCCGAGCAAGCGAGGAGTCCGCACTACTGATTTTTCGACCTGTTGCGAGCTCCATCCAACACTGAGCCAACCAAGTTCCGTGCTGGTGCTGACTGAGTGCCGAAGTGAATTGAGGCTGTGACCGGGCCGAGTTGCTCCGTGTCATCGCCGAACTGCTGGCACGTCCGAGCCGAGGTGAATTGTAACCTAGCTAAAAATGGAGTATCCGAACCGAGCTGACCTTGCGTGAATTGTGTACTGATCGGTGTCGAACTGCCGAAGTGAATCTTGCATCCGAGCCAAATGCACTTTGCCGAACCGGACTGAATTGTAGTCATCCAAGACCGATCTGCTGTGAGGAAAGACCATATAGAGCAGCTGTTTCCTTATTTTGCCACTGAATTGTAGTCATCTGAGACCGATTTGCTGCGAGGAAAGACCATACAGAGCTGCTATTTTCCTTATTTTGCCAAGCTGAATTGCAGCCGTTGTCCGAGCTTTAAGCTACAACGATCCAAAGTGCCGAATTGAACTACTCAATAGAAATAGTCATGAAGAGTATATGTTAAGGATTGAATTATCGAACGAGTTAGTGTGTAGGCGAAATTGAAAATAATATCTATTCGATCTCCACTGTGAGGTTCTCAATTCAAGAATTGTAGCGCGTGGTGTGGTATTCACGTTTGCTCAAGTGGTATCCAACTGCCAAGTTATTGAGTTGCTTACCGCCAAGTGCGCCTGGTTGAACAAACGTGTGCCAAGGAACTGTCGTGTGCGACTTGAAGTGTGTAAGTGCTTAGTGTGTTGTGAAGTCGGTCAATGATTAGAGTGCAGATCGAATGCGTCAATTCTAGGATTGAAATTCAAGAGTGCTGCAAGAAAATCAATTTTCGAGCTGTTACTCTAGGTAAGATCAAGCTTTGTGTATTTGTTGTCCTTTTAGCCATTACTAAGTTGGTTTCTACTGCAAAGTTGTGTACTGACCGCTTTCTAAGGAGAATTCACCGAGTTACTAAATACTTCCAAACCAAGTTGCTTCAGCCCATTTCATGAATGTGTGCACAAACCGGCGTGGAGTGCTGTAGACTTGATTTGTGACTAGAGTTCAGCCAGAACACATGTGCTTGTCTAAGGACAACAACAAAGAAGTGTACTTGAGCCAACTGTCGAGCTGTCTACTGAGCCTTACCGTGCTGTTGTGAACATGATAAAAGACAATTCCAGTATTCGCTAGAGACTGTAGACCATGGTGCCATCAACTTAATTCAAGCTCAATTTTACAGCATGGAGAAGTTTTACATTAAGGGAAGACTTAAACAAGGTATTCTACTAATTCGGGTTAGCCACTATCTTGTGAATTTTATCTCTAAAATTGTTGTTAGAAGATTGGGTTATGAAACTACTGACCACTCAAATCCGTATGACTTTGTTTATAATGATAAAGTGATTCGAGTGACGAAGCAAGCAAGGATAGCCTTCTCCATTATAAAATTTTACAATGAAGTTTTATTTGATGTTGTCGACATTGGAGATTGTTGCATGTGTTTAGGTTCTCCATGGAAGACGAGTCATAACATGAACTATATGCCCTTGAAGAATGCTTATTCCTTCCATGACATGGAATGAGTTGTGCTCCAACCTATCTCCCTGGCTAATCTTAAAGATGATTTATTGATTGTTAAAATATCAGTAGCGAGATGGAGAGCTAAAAAGAAAGTTCCTAAAGAGGCCATCAAGGAGGAAGAAGAAGTCGATGAAGGGATTATTACACCATATCGGGTAATGACTATTGAAAATGAGGTTAAGGAGTAGTTTGACCTTCTACATATTCAAACCCCCTAAGCTCATGCCATGTTTGAACTTAAAGTTGTGCTATTCCCTTTGATTGATAGCTACTAGAATTACTTAAGGGTAATTGACAAGGTATATGATGAGTGGAAGTAAGGGTATCTAATGAAGAGCATGGTTGATTGCGCTCATGATGAATGGAAAGAGTATCGGACTATGTTTGCTTTAATCAGTGAGCTGAGCTATTGTAGTTTGCTCTTATTTCACTCCTGCAGATTTGTTTTTTAACCAAGTGGAAGTTAAAGTAACCTCTTATTAAGTTATTGGTCGAAACTTTTTCAAGAGGGGGATGATGATAGGATTTAGGGTATTGACACCATCGAACGCCAAAGCCCAGCTTATCCACTACTCATCTTGACATCTCATTTAGTCATTTATTTTTGCTTATGTTATTTAGACTTCCCTTTTATTGTATTTTTCCTAAATTATCCTTATGTTTATCTTGTATTTACAAAAATGCCACTAAGGCATCCTTTTAGTATTTTGCCACTATGTATAAATAGAGCACATATATATAGTTTTAGCCAGACTTTGATATTTTAATGAAAAACCCTTGAAACTTTTCTCTTAGAAAACTCTCTTCTACCTACTCTTATCAATCCTTTTAGTAAGGATTGTGGCGAGTAACTCTATCACTCGGACTGGTACGTCACATCCAACGAGTCCTAGGCCGTATTGGATCTTGTTGGTGCATCATATCTAGCAAGATAGCTCACAGATTTGCTAAAACCCCAATTTTATTATCTTTTCTTGTTCGTTGTAGTGCCTCTCCATGTGTCCAACCTCAAAGATGCATCATGAGATTTAAACATCTTTATAACTAGCCTTAAGTATGTGGCACTTACATTTTTCAAACTAACTGGCATAACCTCATAATAATATGTCGCAAAATTAGTGATCAAAGAGGTGTTTACCTGATTGGGTTGGTGCATCTTAATCCAATTGTATCTTGAAAAAGCATCCATGAAGCTTAGTAAGGCATGTTCTAAGGTTAAATTGACCATTTGATCAATATAGGGCAAAGGAAAACAATCCTTCGAGCATGCCTTATTCAAATCGATAAAATCGATGCACATTCTCTACTTTCCATTTGCCTTCTTAACTAATATACAATTAGCTAAGTGGGATATGGTTCTTCTCTAATGAAACTTGCCTTCAAATGTTTCTCAACTTCTTCTTTTGTAGCTGTTTGCCTCTTTAGGGAAAAGTGTCTCTTTTTCTGTTGTATTACCTTAGTTGCGGGATCAACATTCAACTTATGGGTAATTTACTCCTCTGGGATTCTAGGCACATCCAATGGGGACTAAGCAAAAATATCCCTATTAGCTCAAAGGAAGTGTACTACACTTTCTTGAAGGTCAGTTAGCATTTTAGCTCTAACCTTAGTAAAGTATTCAAGGTTGTTACCTAACTAGTTAAAGTTTCCTCCGCTGGCTCTCCTCTCCCTTGCAAATGATTTCTCATACTTTACTCAATGTAATAGACCAATCTCTCTTCGAAGCTTTTAAGTACAGAGCTCTAGCTAGTTTTTTTTATCTCCATGACATGTTCTTGCTCTAGTCGGGGTCGGAAAATTTGCTTTTGGATGAGCTATCGACATTACTATCTTAAAAGTATTAATGGAAGGTTGGTCCATGATTCCATTATAGGATAAGGAACAATCGAGTATGACAAAATCAACTTCTTTTTCTACAACCTTCTCATCATCCTTGATCTAGAGAGCTAAGGTAACTACTCCTTGAACTTTCACTGGTTAATTGTTAAATCCATACAAGTTATACTTATACGATTACATCTTATAATTCTTTAGCTTTTGCTGCATTTAATCAAATGCATGTTTGAAAATGATATCAGTTGAACTCCTAGTATCGACCATAACTTTTTTGACCCCGAGCTTGGCTACTCTGGTTGTAATGGCCAATGCATCATCCTAGGTAAATCGAATCCCTTGCATGTATAGCAAAGGATGGAGTTAGCCTTTTTTGCTCTATTGAAGGTTAGCTCAATTTATCTTTCATATAAAATTTCTTTCCAAGACGGTCTTTCATTGACCCTCTCTCTTTCTCTTACCTTTTGTCAAACTTTTCTTTTTTAAGCTCCTTATGAGCTTGCATTTGGTCTTTTCGATGTATAAACTTTTCCGACCTCTTAGTAAACTCATTTAAGGAGGTTGGTGGATGTTCAGCAAGAGATTTGAAAAAGTCTAAATCTTCCCACACCTTTGCAAATGGCATGCAAAGCAATGCTCTTATCGCAATTAGTGATCTCTATAATCAACTGGTTGAACCTGTATACATAGTCCCTAATGATCTCCTTAGGCTACTTCCTAATCAAGGTTAGCAGCAAGGAATCCTTAGTGGGAGGCTTACTGGCCTGCAAGTATTACTTGAATTCACTAGGTAATTGGTTGAATGAAGAGATAGAGGCTGCTCGCAATGAGTTGAATGAATTGGTTGTTGATTTGCTTAAGGTAGAAAGGAATACCTTATGAGCAATCATGACAGAAAGTCCATACAATTCTTTGAAATTACGGAATGTATTTAGGTGATCATTTAGGTCTTTTTTCCCATCGTAAGTGTTAATTAGGGTAATCAAACACTTAGTGAGAGAACTTCATCTATGAACTCTTGAACAAAAGGGGCTTGACTTCCTACCCATTGTATCTGCTTCCTTTTTGGAAGTTCCTTCAGTTGCCAACTTCTTGTTACACTCTTCTAAGTCTTGTAGACTCATATCCTTTATTGCTTTTTGAGGCAAAAAAGTAGCCAAATGCTCAATCTTTCCCTCTACATATGTTGGAGCATGCCTACAAGCCTAAGCTTGTATTGGTGTTTGTTGGAAATCCTTCTCAACATAGGTTTCTTCCTACAATTGCTAAGTAGCTTCATTCACCATGGAGGCTTTACCATGTAATTGTTGCAATTTACTATCATATATAAGAGAGTTGGCCCTTACTCCTACTTTCTTTAGTGAGGGAGAGAAGAGGAGGCAACGTCATGTTTGTTCAGTTTTTGCCTTAATTCTTGATTATAAGCCCAAACCTCCTCGAGATCCTTAGAAAATTTGGTGCACAAGGCTTCTAATTATGCAGCATGAAGCTTTGTCATTCTAGACACATATTCATCGATGCTGATTGCTGACCTCCACCTACCGCACTTCTAGAGTGTGCTACTATAGGGATGTTTCTTCTTGAACCATATGGGGTATTACTTCCCTTCGAAGTGTTGGCTTCTCTTGATCTTATCTTAGTTACCATTAGGTCTAAAAGAATAGATGGTACCAAACTGTTGATAGTAAGAATGGGTTTTGTGAAGTCTTCAGACACTTGTTAAACAAGAATTCTACAAAAGAAAAAAAAATTAGGCTAAGGGAGATGTTAGGGCAACTCCGACGTAGGCACTTTGATGCGTAAGTAAGATTATTGTATATTGTGAAGTAAAGTGAAAGAAAGTAAGTAAAGGAGGAGTGTCTAGAAGAAGCTTATGAATACATGTTGAGTTATATTTATACTTAATGATTATCCCTTGCTCAATAACTGTTACCTCCAAAATACATACATGCATCCTTTTTGAATTTAAGACCACTTCCTAATTTTTAGGAATGTGGATTACATTTTAGTAGCTAATGAGTGGTTGTTCTTGCAAACTCCCTAACTGTTTGTGCCTTTTATTTAAATTTGAACTCTTAGTTGACCGGGTCTTAGTGAGCTTCATGTCATTTAACCAAGTTAATATAGGCTAATCTGACTCATTTGACCTAACCTACTCTCAAGCTTCTCGAGTTAGTCAGCTCTTAAGAATTGAACTACAATAGATAAAGAGGTCGAGAGTATTGCATAAAAGGTATCGAATGTGAGTCAATAGGTTAGATGCGTGTCACTTTAGTTAGTCCATGTGTTAGATTTGATAGCGAAAATTCCCTATGAAATCTTTGGTAGTCTCATTTTGAAATCAAAACACATAAGAATTTAATAATGCCAATATTTCCTAAAGAAGATAGCTAAGTTTCCTTTAGTCCTTTTTCATCTGATCATGTTTCTTGAATTTACTTGTGTTGTTACTATTTCTACCATGAGTTAAATTAATAACATGGCTTTTTTACTAGCTTGATCATTTAATTAATATGTGATTTTACTATTTGTTATTATTTAATCATTTGGATCTTTAATTATCTTGATTTCATAACTTATGATATTATTATTTGATCAACAATATTTTCATGAATAAAACTTGAAAAACATGAAAGGGAAAGAATAGTTTGCATGAAATGGACTAAGATTAGTTTAAATGTTCACATGGACATGTGCGTTTTAAACTAATTTTAGGATTCATGCTCTTAATGCAGTTAACATTAACTTTTTGTGACAGAAATATGCATGAGTTTTAATATTAATTAAGGTAGTAATATTTATGAGAGGAATTCACCAGATAACTAATTATTACAAATTAACCACTCAAAAGGGGCATTTCTACTATAGTTAGGACAATAACAACTTGAAAGGGAAATTGAGTCCTTATGAATTTGATTCAAGACCTAGTAATTAGTCTTAACATTTTTTAGAAGTATATTTTAATTAGTTAGATGATAGTGAAGTTGAAATCCCACGCATTTGACTCAGTGAACTTATCCATGTGTAACTCTCGTGCTTTAGTTAATTTAGTAATTTTATTTTAATTCACTTAAACACTTCGTTTTGATTGCTTAGCTAAAGGTAGAATTTATATAATCTAATAATTAGCTTGTAGTCCTTGTAGATACAACCTGGTTTCACCATTCTTTTTATTACTACATACATGACCTAGTACACTTGCTAGTATAAAATACGTTTTTATTTTATTTTAAAATGTTTGTAGAGGTCAACATATACCATTAGGAAAGAAGCATCCTCTCTTATTCCTTTTTTCCTCACATTGACAGTAGTAGGAAAACTATCATCTTACACTCTCCATAGGAACATTTTAATATTTCAAGGGAAGTTGGAGGCCCATATTGACCTCCAGTTGACATTGACTATAGCTTCCTTATATTCTAATTGTATATATTTATATATCAGCTAATGAAGGAGTATGTCAAGCTTTGAAGGAGATCATTTTGTGATCTTCAACATCTTAAAGGATTAGTGGCAGTATCAATTCTTTTAAAATTGTAGATATTTGAAAACTAAACTTCTCATCCTTTGTTTTCTTTTATCTAACATTCTTGAATAGGTAAATTTTCAACTCTTCTATGTATGAGGAATAATTTGTCTTACAAGAAAGCTATTTCACAACCTTCCCCCACTCCCTACCCCACCCCCCCTAGATAACTCTTCCTCTCTTCCCCCCAAAAAAACAACCTATCCAA